>CAWUFW010023355.1:0-77265 GCA_963921515.1 Calotriton arnoldi
AGGGCCGATCGGGATTGACAAGCACCTGTGTGCAATAAGGCGGGGTTTTTATAGCGTCCGTAGGAAGGCCGTCCGACTCCTGCCCCTGGGACTTATGGGAGATGTAGTCATTGCCTCATGTAACCACCACTTGTGTAGTTACATAACATGCCCCGCAGGTGTATGCAATCAGCGCCTATTCCTGACACTCCCCATGGGAACAGTCCAGGCCAAACTGCCTGGTCAGGTCCTCCCTGGACCGGAAACAAGCATCCTGAGATCGGTTTTGGGGTTACACCCCTCATCAGTCAGGCTAGCCTGACTCCAGTGGCATGGAGAGCACAGCACCCACGTCTGGGCATACCCGTCCCACTCGGGGTGACAAATGCAAAAAGAACAATTGATGGACAGAATGCTGATCAGTGTCAAACATTCACTCCAAGTACAGAGATGTGGGCCTAAATCCATCATTTTTTTAGTCCCCAAGCCATTCCAGTTTAAACATAGCCATATGAAAATAGTCTTGACCCTGCTCCCCATGGGAAGAGTCCAGCCCAAACTGCCAGGCCAGGTCCTCCCTGGACCGGAAAGAAGCATCCTGCTTGAATCATTCAGCATTCCACCCATCATTTGTTGCAGAAGCATATCAATTATCATCCTGGTAATTGTTATGTCAGTCTGGAGGATCGGTTCACATCCCATCCCATATATTCTCACCCTGGTGCCACCCATTCAGAAAAGCTGCAACAATTTCTGCAAGAAACATCTGATGCCCAGACCATCGTGCATGGAGACTGTTGAATGGGTCAATCAGAAAACCAAGGTTAGAAGTAAGGAAGGGTAATACCACAATTGAGCACTGTTCTTTACCCCACCTGAGCTACAGCACCAGGCTTTATGGTGATGTCACAACTCCCCTTTGGCAGGACTTTATAGACTGAGGAAAACGAAGGACCTTTTTGATCACTATTTTTGGGGCCTCAATTGAAAGAGCAAACCAAAAATAAGGTATTGAATAGTTCAGTCTGTGCACAACGTAAAACAGAAAGCAAATGTGGATATGTTATATATTAACCCTTTGCATTATAGTCAGCTTGAGTGGGTTCGTGTATGCAAATACTAAATACTGAATAAATGACTGAGCCATTATGTTCCGCTCGTCTAAACAAGTAGCGTTCTGTTTTTTTCTCTCCACCGTCCCATATTTTCCCCCATTTCCTGTCTCTGTAGTTTGTGTTCTTATAACATCAGGATAAAAGTATGTGGAAGGTGCAGGCTATCATTGACATCTACATCTATTACCTCCTGTGGGTGTGTAAATGTGGCTGTTTCACTGTCTAATGGTTGTGTGTGGGAGTACAGTTTTAAGTTTAACGTTAGCAAGAACTTTTGATTTTACATGAAAAATGTATGTAAAATATACTTACTTACATGGGACTTTCAGACACCTCTCTTCATCCATTGGTCTGTTGTTATGTCATTCACATTTTACTTCCGCCTACTACAGCATGGGGCAATGGGTCAGCTTACCTCAGTGACTGGTTAACTTCTGGTTGTGTAACAGCATTTTGCTCTTTCACAATGAGCACATCCACACACAAGGTAGTTCCCTTCAGTGCCAGGGAGTACTATGGCACTGTGTGCTTTTTTGAGACCAAAACACATTTTTGCCTTTAGCCATTTTTTTTCAGATTGCTGAACACCCCGAAGCTTCCTGAACAATAACGTTTTGCAAAAACCATGACAAAACAAGAATAACAATGCCAGGCCTGTTGGCTTTGCCAGTGCTTGTTTTCTTATGTGGACATGTAATGGTGGGTGTGCTGGCATATATAATGTTGGCTGTGCGTTCGTATGGTGGTGGTTGGACACATGTATGAAGATAGGCATCTTGACATATTATGGAATATTATGGTGAGTTTGTTGCTGAGTTGCTGAATGTTGTTGTTTGTGTGGAAGTATGATAGGTGTGTTAGCATAGGATTGTGGGTGTGAGGACTTAGGATGTTGGTTGTGTGGAAGTATGACAGTTGGTGTCCTAGGAGATAATGTTAGTTGTATTGATGTATGATGGTTGGTGTGCTGGAGTATAATGGATTGTGTGGACATATGATGTTGGTTACTTTGGCTTATGGTATGATGATGGATTAGTTGCCTGTGATATGAGGTGTTTTGGTGTACAATGGCAGATGTGTTGTTGTCTGATGTTGTTTGTGTGTGTGTACGTATAATGTTGGGTGTATTGAAGTATGATGGTGGGTGTGTTGTAAGACTGTGCCTATGCAGGGTGTATGAGGTTGCATGTGATGATGTATGATGGTGGGTATGTTGGTGAATGATTGTGTGTGTTCTCAAATGATATTGGCTGTGTGAATGTATGGTGGTCAGCGTATTGGCATCTGATAGTGGTTGAGTGGGCGTTTAATGCTGGGTGTGTGGGCTTATAATGTAGCTTGTGTTGACGACTGATGGTGGATATGTTGGTGTATAATGCTGGTCTTTTGGACATATGATGGTAGGTGTGTTGATGTATGACATTATGTGTGTTGGTTTATAACAATGGGTTTGTTGGCATATGATGTTGGTTGTGTGGATATATGGTGGTGGTTGTATTGGCTTGTGATAGTGGTTGTATGGATATATGAGGTGGGTGAGTGGATGTAGGATGTTGGATGTGTTGATGTATGATGGTTGGTGTTCCTCGAGATGATGTTAGTTGTGTGGACGTTTAATGATGGGTTCATTGCCATATGATTGTTGGTGTGCTGGTGTATAATGGTGTGTATGCACATACGATGTTGGCACATGATGGTTGGAGTAAGGGTGTATGATGGTTACCTATGGGAAGATGACCTGATGATTTGAAGAACTAAGACACAGCAATTTGCTGAAGTGGCAGACAATGATGCTCAGGTGGTTGACTGGGACCTGCCCTGAACAAGAGGTGAGGAAAGTGACCAGAACGTGCGTACTTGAGATATGTTGTTGGAATGCAAGCCTCCTTGTTGCACTGTGTAACCTACATATATATGGTTGATGACACATGGGCATGACTGGATATTTTGCTACCTCGCTGGGAGGTTGAGGGGGATAAGGGGGAGAACAGTGAATTTAGGTATATGCAATGGAATTCTGAAGTATACTTGAATAGCAAGCGCAGTGAGATTGTTGTTTGTTGTTTTACAAAATGCATAACTAAAGAAGTTTAAAAAAATGATGGTTGCGTATCATGGTTGTATTGTTGTACAATGGTTGGTGGGTATGTTTACAAATGATGTTGATTGTGTGAATGTATGGTGGTAGGTAAATTTGTATCGGATGGTGGTTCTATTGATGGTGGGTTTGTGGGCCTATAATTTCGTTTGTGTTGACATCTGATGGTGGATATTTAGGTGCATAATATTGGTCGTGTGGACATATGATGGTAGGTGTGTTGACGTATGACTGTGACAGTGTTGCTTTAATGTAGGGTTATGGAGTTGTTGGCTTTTGATCCTGGCTGGGTGGGTGTATTGACTTATGATGGTTAGTGTATGGATACATGAGGTAGTTGAGTGTACGAACGTATGATGTTGGTTATGTCGGTGTTTGGTAGTGGGTGTATGCTGTGTGTGGGTGTATGATGATGGCAGATGCCCCCTACCTTATTACAGTTTCTCAATGTACCACCCTGACTCAACCCTGCTGCCCCTGTATATGGACTGACACATCCTTAAGCACCTCTTTGCACATTCCACCTCCCTTTCATCCTCTCTACATACTCCAACCTCTATGTACCCCCGGTCCCACACTGACCTATGCATCCCATCCATTTGCCTCTGTAAGTCTCTTGGCTTTACTTGCTTCCCCCTCTCTGTGTCCCAGTCCCACTGCAGACCCTCTTCTGCCCTACCCCTCCTATGGTATCCCTCTATGTGCCCTTATGCACCCTTGAAGTGGCTATGTTCCAATTGGAAACAGGGTGCAAGGATCAGTATATATTGTTTTGCTGTATGTGCTTTTATCAATATAGTAATGATGTGCTGCCTCTTTAACCAGCACCCTGCCATTCTGTCAAATTAATCTTTAGATCTACTTGTTGTGCCAGTGCATTTTAGTCAGGGCCACTAGAATTATGAGACTGTGCAGCTGCAGCGTTATACACATCATTATTTATTTGCTGTATTTGCCACATAATCCATCATTTGCTGCATAATCTGCAGATTTTAACATAAACCAATTCAAGCTCAAACGGATCAAGAGTTACTAAAAATGCAGTAACGCATGTTGCCACGCAGTGGAAGGCCCCTTGCAACGGTTGACTGGTCACGATTATGCTGCTTTTTTTTTAATGATCTTTATTGAAGTTCCACAGGCTTCAATTGACGATGGTAATAATCATCAAAGTTACTTTGCAACTTTAGTACATAAACCGCACGCAATAAGACCACGTAAACTGTCCCCAACTACCTTCCACCCCCGCTCTTGTACATTGCTACAAAGACAATTCAGCAAATCATAGCTGCATACGGGCAAATCAGTCATTGACATCAAAGTGCATTGCCAAAGAGGGCCCAATACTCATCCCTAATGTCACACAGTCGGTTCCCCAGATAATACATCTGTTGGGGGTTCTTTCAAATCAGACAACATGGCCGCCCACGCCCTTAAACCATCTTCCGGTTTTTCATCTTTACGGACATGTTTCATACAGAGTTACTCAGCTGTTGCCCACTCAGAGACATCCCTAAGCCAATCCACATACTTTGGGGGTTCCACACCCAGCCATTTTATAGCTATCCAGCGTTTTGCTAATAACAAGTCAAGTAGAACAAACTTCCTGCTAAGTTTCTAATTGGAGGGGAAGGGAATCAATCCCAAAAACACCTGTTGTACCTCCAGTTGTATGTGCCAACCAGTAGCCCTGTTCAGGTTGTCTAACACCATCTGCCAATAGGAAGAATGAACCACACAAGACCACATCATATGTATAAAGTCTGCAGCGGGGGCAGGTATCTGACCGGGCAGTGCATAAAGCATGCAATGTTTTTGGGGAGAGATATGTTTGGTGGACTTAATTATTTTGGATCAATTTAAATCTGGCATTGGCGCTGACAGTCCGTACCCCCTCATGTATCCGTACCCAGTCTCTCTCTGCGAATGGTTCATCTAGTATTCCATCCCATTTAGTCTGGATGGGAAGAAGCACCCCTGGGAGGTCATTGCGCAGTGCCCTATAAATATGAGAAATCAACCTATGGCCTCCGCCATTTCCAACAGTGTTGCCAGGGTATTGGAGCATGGCGGGGCATCTGGGAAGGTTGGCCGGAGCTCACACGCTTTAGCAGAGATCTTAGCATACTGTAAATATTGCCCCACTCCCAGAGCAAAGGATTCCACTGCCTTGTCTTGTGTGACAAACCGCCCCCCAGGAGACAGGTCACCTAAAGTGTTCCAGCCTCCGTCTTTCCATCTCTGCACCGACATGGACTCTGCTATTTTCAAGAACGTCTGCAGAGCCCACAGTGGAAGGTCTGGGCATAAGGTGCACGTTGAAGCACCCTTCTGACCCCTCCTCTCACACCTCGGATACCTTGCATATGAGATAAGTTGTATCCAGTAGAACCTAAGACCCACCAATTTAAAAACAAAGGCAATGCATTCTCAGCAAGAGAGCCCCGCAGAAGGGACTTTTCCCATGTGTCCTGAGGGTCGAGCCAGTGAACTGCATGTTGCAAATGTACTACAATGTAATAGAGTTTTTTTTACGTTTGGGAACCTTCAGACCTCCAAAGCTCCAGGTTCTTTTCAAGGTGGATAACCCTACGCATTTCCGTTTATTAGCCCATAGCAGATCAACTATGAGGCTCCCAATAGATTTAAAACACTGCCTAGGGATCGTGTATAGAGTGGCTTGAAGCACATAGAGGCATCTAGGGAGCCTTATCATTTTTACTATAGCGATTCTGCCCATGATAAACAGAGGGCTATCCCTCCAGAACCTTACGGATGCGTGCAGCCCATCTAACACTCTTCCGATATTAAGCTGCAAAAACGATTGTTCAGTATGCACCAGTCGAATCCTCAGATAGAGGACACCGTCCAACTCCCAAGGAAGCCCTACATTTGGGAGCGTCTCAATCAATACTTCGGCCAAGGACCCCAGTGGGAACGGTATGCAGACATAATATCGAGTTGTAAATATCGATATGCCATAATATCGATGTTTAAATTTCGATATGACAGAATATCGACCTGCAAGAATATCGACTACAAGAATATCGACATGCAGGTAAGAAATATCGTTTCACTTAATATTGAAGTTAGTAATATCGTTAGTCAAAATTTCGTTGTTAATAATATAGATTTTTTTTTAGTGCTTTTTATGTTATAATATGCGTTAAAAGTATAGGTTATTTTTTAATGTATGTTTGAATTTTTTATAAGTAATTAATTTTATGTTCAATTTTTTTGCGTATTTTCGTTCCGTAGCGGGTTGTGGGTTTATAGGGGAATAGGCTGGGAAGTAATTTAGTTATAATATATTAATTAATAATTTTTTTTAATGTTCTTTTAAAATAAATAAATATTGCGTTTTAGTTCCGTAGCGGGTTGTGGGTTTATAGGGTAATAGGGTGGGAAGTAATTTAATTGCAATTAATTAATTAATACATTTATTAATTAATATTAATGTATTTAATATTTTAAAATGTTAATTGTGTTAATTAATTGGTTATTAATTCAATTTTAATTGATTATTAATTAATAATAATTAATAGGTAAATATGGTAAATGTGTAATTTTTTTAGGTGTGGGTTGTGGTTTTGTAGGGGAGTAGGGTGGGAAGTAATTTAATTATAATTAATTTATTAATAATTTTATTAATCAATATTTATGTAATTAATATTTTATATTGTTAATTGTGTTAAAGCAAATATTAATTAGTTATTAATTAGATATTAGATATTAATTATTAATTGGTAAATATGTTAATTGTGTAATATTTTTAGGGGTGGGTTGTGGGTTGATAGGGGACTAGGTGGGAAGTAATTTAATTGTAATACATTTTTTAATATTTTTATATATAATATTTATTTAAAGTTATTTTAAAGTGTTAATTGTGTGATCTAATTTATTTTTGATGGTTTTTAATTTGCTTGTTAATTGTTATTAATTAATTAATTAATTGATATTTAATTATGTCAATTGTGTAATATTTTATAATATTGGTGTTGTTGTTTATAGGGGAATATAGTGGGAGGTTAATTATTTTTGAGAAATTAGGGGCACATTACGATGGCGGGCGGAAGCACCACCGCCGTGCTGGCGGATGCAAAAACCACCAGTTACCGCCGGCACGCAGCAGTCCACACGCCCGTCCAATTACGATGCGAAAAGTAGGCCAAACACCGCCGGCAAGCCAGCAACACCGTCCGCCATCAAAGTGCACCCGTACATGTAGCGGCGCAGCCCAACTGACACACACCGTCCGACGAAACACGTCCCGCCCAGCGCATAAATTACGATGCCGCAAACAAACGGCTCCCACGGCCAAGAGATACCGTACGACAAACCGAAGCGGTAACACGGATGCCGAGCACGGACAACAAAGAAGCGGCTCCCCGAGCATGAATCCAGCACTGCAGGCACTCCCCATGCTTCTGCTGATGCACCACCAAGGACGCAACGTACCGCGGAGACGCAGGTAGGCACACACACAACAAGTGCACGCAAACAGCGCACACAGTGCAAGGGCGGAAAAAGCGGACAACCCCCACCAGCGCGTGTACACTACACATCCACCATCGCATCCACATATGACACACAGGCCAAATCGTAACATCGCAGAACACATGTGTACACACCACCTGGGACTAGGAACCAACCACCCCGTCACGGCCCCAAAGCGCCGATGACGCCGCCACACATGCGCACAACGCAGAGGCCAACCGCAGCGCCATGCATGCGTCGCACACAGACACAGGGACACAACCAAGCAGCACACATCAGCCCCACCCCGAACGCACATGACACGTGACAGGCCGGCCACAGACATGTCCCCAACGCCCAATTCACGGACAACACCCAACGCCACACAACCGACGCACACATGTCAGTGAAGACACGCAACAGCAGGACACACCCCAGTGTAACAAACATGGCGTAGCACACAGCGGCGGCAACACCAACTAGGAGAAGCAGGGCTCCCTTCGGGAAGAGGAACGCCAGTACCACACAGAAACACCCATACCACCCTGCACATATGAACAAGACATATAAAACGGAACACCAAAGAGCCCGGGGACCGACAACAGGTGGCCCAAGAATAACATTCACACACAAGGCCCAACGCAGAGCGGAAAGGCAGCCTGCCGCCCACACAAGGGAGAGCAGACAGCACTGAATGACCTTCCATTCCAACTCCGAAACCACAGCCCTACGACAGAAGCCGGTGAATACAGCCATTGTCCAAGAATAGACCAACACAGGCATGCCGAGGAGACCGACCACAGGGCAGATAGCGCATATCACAGAAGCACACAACGGACGGGGAAGAAAGAAGAAAACACTCCCCCATGTCGGCCACATGCAAGTTAATTGGAAGGAGTCACACAGCACTGACCTTGAACTGTCTGAGAAGCATGTGGGAAGAGGGCCCGTGTCCTCCAAACAAGCCAACAGAACACAAGTCCTGTCTCCCTACGACTACACAGAGCTCACAGCAACCCCGGAGCGTGCACATTGCAGACTGCACACACAGCCGGAGCACGCCACCTCAACGAACCGCTGCGAAATGGCAACCGCAACACACCTACCCAACTACGCCGAACAGCTCAAGCTGTACAAAACCAACCTGTTTCATACATTGGGATGCGATCTCCTGTCCCTGCTGAACGTAAGTTACCGACTGACTTACCGCATCACATTGTTCAGCTGCGTCATGCCCGTCTTCTACTGTCGGAGGTGTCCCTACCAGCATCCCGTCGAGATATGCCTCTCCAACCCGGCATGTCTGAAGGCGGACCTGCTACCACTACTCCTCCCTCTGGACGCACACAACAGGGCCTGCTCTGCCTATGGGGGCATGGCGTATGTGGCCAACATCGCACCCGCACTGAAATGGGACCACTGTGCCTCCACACGACGGATCATCGAGAACAGCTACATCGAATGTCACCCAGCATGCCCCATCATGGTCCTCCAAGGGACAACTTACGAACAACACCTTGACAGACACCATCCGCTACATTGGCTGGCAAACATGTACACCACCAATGACATGGAAGCCCTGCTGGACGGCATCGCATACCTGACAACCTGTAAATACGTCGGACCACAACGCAGGTTCCCCGAGTGACCTATGATGTCCAACCCCGCACCCATGCTTAGCTTCCGCACGGACTGGCCAGTCACCACCACAACAGCCATACCAAACGACCGGCAACTGTAACCACACCATCAACGACATCGCCATGACATCGGATATGACCGGGACATGCACACTGTTCCCCATCACATCCAGGAACACCGCATGCATCGTGGGAGGCAGTGGCATGGGCTCTGTGTATCGCACCCACATGGACGGAACTGCACGAACAACCAGTACACGACATGGATCCAGCGCACATGGACACACACACCGCTCAGTGGACATGAATAGGTCGCCTGGAGTCTGTGGGTGCTGCACCCCTCCCACCCCCGCCCCGGGAATCCCATACCAGGACCTTTGCATGGACGACAAGTGCATACAACAACAACACGACCCCAGTGACTGTGACATGTCCAGTAACCACCACAGTGCAACAACAAGTGGCACGCCGCTGCATGCACGCAAGCACATGCCCTGATGTCAACTCACATGCACGCGTGCATGAGGAACAACCGCAGCAAACCTGTCACATGGAACTGAGATGGACTGTGCCCATGATGCCAAGCGGTCTGGTAGGCTACATGTATACCGTCTGTGTCAAAGTCCGCAGCTCCGCAGCTATACGTAAATGTACATTAGCACAGCCTTGGCCAAGCAGATGTCACTCTGAAGCCCACATCCCACATGCAACAGCCAATCACATGTAACCCCACACCCTATCCCATTTGCAATCATGCTCAGTATATCCTCAACATGTATTCCGCTGCCAGTAGTGTCCACTATACTGCATCACAGAGGACAGAAGACTCAATATAATGTTTGAAACCAAAACTGTCTCCGCTGACTCATTTCACAAGTACGAATGAGAGAGGATGAGAGTATGTGAAGTACACGGCAGTCGTGACATGACCATGTAGTCCACTGGTATTGGATGTCAACGCAAATGAGTAGCACTACTGTGGAAGACACACATGTGTCGTGTGAAGTCGTATGGACGCAGTGCTCAGGTGGGTGGGTGCGACGGGTAGATGCGCACATGCCAAGTTGGAGCACGCCGTGTTGGGAGGGGTCATGAACAGTACACCACCGCTTCCCTGGGCATTGTGAGAGGACACCTGTCGGGGGGAGTGAACACGTGTGTGCACAGCAGCCGGGCACACGTACAAAGCGGTACCAGGCGCACCTCAGCCCACCCTCTGTGGACAAGCTGGATCCTGTTGTGCGCCCGCCATGCCCCTTGACAAGGCACACACAGCCCCAGTCGACCAGGTGTAACCCCAACATAGTCAATCCGCACAGGCGATACAGGGCACGGGATGGCAGTGGAGCATGGTGTGTGAGAGGTCTCCTCGCGCTCCTCCTGGTCATATCACGCAGGCAATAGAACCTCAACGTCTAGCATGGCACAAGTCACATGGAAGTGTAGGGGGACGCACCACAGCACGAGCAGCACTGACGTCACGGGAGGTGGCTCGCACCATCCCATCCATTGCCCATCATACCAACCACGCCACATGCCATTGCGACTAAGTGCAAGCGCGTGCGCCACCACCCCCGAGCCCTCCCCAGAGAGGCCAAAGAGTGAATGTGTGGGCCATCAGCCACAGACGGACGCGGCCTGGCCGCAAGGGCAGCCACAGCCACTGGGTGTCGCAGGTGGCGGATCCGGAAGGCGAAGACTGTGATGCATAGTCCATGCAGGCCGGGTCTCCATTTGGGGCACCACGCAGGTGGACGGCGTCCCGCAACACATCATACCCTGAGACAGCCCACTCGTGCAACTGGACCCACACATACACTCCTTGCCCTCTCTGGTGCGAGCTTGGGGCTGCCTGTGCAAGCGCTAGCCTCGCAGGTGAGCATGCATATTGGGGGAGCGAGGGGAGGACATGAGGGCTGGGGCGAAGATGACTGTATCACTGTCAGTTAGTACAAGGGATGACCCAGATGTGGAAAGGAAGAGACGTGTCCCGTGTGTACTGCAACTAGTCGCCAATACAACTACCCCCCATGTCCGGAATGTAAGCCCGCACCTAGGCCCGCCCATCCGCCACATCGAACATACCACCAGCACGACAACCTTCCCATTCGAAACACTGACTGGGGGTGGCGACCAGTGTACAATCATGTGTAGCCTACCCACGCGTACATGTGGGCCCTCCATGATCCATGTCACCTGCGGCAAAGTCATGACATGCGCAATGAGGGAAGTGAGGAGAGCTGCCCGCCCCACGCGCAGAAGGTGCATCAGCTCCACAGACCCAGCAGTGAGTCCAGCAGGGGTCACATGTGCAGGGGCAGCTGTGCCTGGTGTGAAGGCACATGCATATAGACAGCACATCGACCAATGTGTAGTCTGCCCACATCTACAGTCCATCATCATGCGGACATAGGAATTGAACACAGGGCAACACATCTTAGTGGGTGCACCCACTGTGACCAACAATGCGCAATCATCGACGTACCCGCCCTGTGCATGGCCCCCCACCCAACGGAGGCACATCCAGTGCCACCATCCCACACACACAAGCCTTCCACGGAACATGCTGTGTCCAATGGTCAGTACAGAGTCAGCGCCCATCTGGTGGATCCTGAACAGGAGACACATGCACACACATGCCAGCTCCCACTATGTACGACTGCCACCTGGCACGTGCAATGTAACCTCTCACCTGTGACGTGTGACTGCAAGCACACAGCCGTCTTGGCATGGGGCTGTCAATGTGGACACCTGTCAATGTTTCGGGAGGTGTGATCCGTACAGTGCTGTACATAGGGTGCAGTGCTGACACCTACTACTGTCTCATATCCCCTCGTGCCACAGGTCCCACTTGTTTTGGCCGCTCAGCCTGTGCCCACATCGTCGTCGTCGTGTGCCATACTCATCCAGCCGCGGAAGCAGTTCCATGCTCAGCAGACATTCATGTTGCCGTGGCGTTGCCGCTTGACGGATATGCAGTCAGTCCCCATCAGCACGCCCCGCAAGTCATTGGGGCCTAGATCCCCATGTGCATGCACATGGCAGTGGTTTGTATCACTAGCCATTGCCATTGTTGGGAGACCTGTGTAAGTGTATTGTGGCCGTGCCGTCCCAGCTTGACAGCTGGGCTGTGGCTCATGTGCTTGCTCAGTCATGTCAGTGATGTGTATGCGAAATTGCTATGTGTCGTGTTGCATTGACATGTGTCCTCTGCCATTGTCCCTAGGCGGAGACCGAACATTGACCGCCCATACCAATTGCTGGCGGACATGGACGATACAGAGGTTATTAGGAAGTTTCGGCTGGACAGGCCAACCCTGCATCGACTGTGTGCCATGTTAGAACCCCATCTCCGTCCCCGCAGGGTGTATCCGACTGCTGTCACCCCCACGGCTAAGGTGATGGCCGCCATGCATTTCTTCGCCACTGGGTCATTCCAGCACACAGTGGGCAGTGGAGGAGGGATGTCCCAGCCCATGTTCAGCAAGGTGCTGAGGGATGTACTGGCAGCCATGATGCTGTACCGGAACAGGTACATCCGCTTCCCCAGGGCTCGTGAATTGGCGGCAGTGAAGGGTGCATTCTATGCCCTTGGCAGAATCCCACACGTCGTTGGAGCCATTGACTGCACACATGTCGGCCTTGTTCCACCACAGGCCACTGAGCACCTGTAGCCGCAACAGGAAGCACACGCACTCCCTGAATGTGCAAGTGGTGTGCCTTGCGGACATGGTGATCACCCACGTGTGTGCAAAGTTCCCAGGCTCGGCCCATGACGCACACATAATGCGCAACAGCATCTTGCCACGACTGATGTCCAATATGCAACAGGATCGTGCCTGTATTGTCGGTGAGTATGTGGAGTGGTGTAGCGTGCTGGCTGTGCGATGCTGTCCCCTGTCCAGTTGGATTAGCAACGGTTCTCTGTGTCCCTCACACCCAGGTGACTCTGCGTATCCGAATGGGGCATGGCTGCTCAGTCCATTGAGGAATCCTCGCACCCCAGCAGACGATCGCTACAATGAGGCACATGGGAGGACCAGACGTGTGGTCGAGCGTACCTTTGGCCTCCTCAAGTCCAGGTTCAGGTGCCTGGACCGCACCGGGGGTGCGCTGGCGTACTCCCCACAGAAGGTGTGCCGGATAGTGGTGGCGTGCTGCATGCTGCACAATCTGGCCATTCGGAAGCAGATCCCCCTCATCGTGGATGACGGAGATCAACCAGGGCCCCAGCCCGCAGACCAGGACAGCTCGAGTGAGGAGGACAGCGGAGAGGAGGAAGCTGGTAATGTGCGGCAGCAGCTCATCGCCCGCTACTTCACTTGACGGTGAGTGTCCATGTACGACGGCTGATGTGGCTGTATCTGTGCAGGTGTGTGTGTGCTGTGTCAGGGTGGCCGTTTGTTCACTGCGTGCTGTGTGTCAACGCTCCATGGCCAGGGTAGTATGCCACTGTTGGTGGCTGTGGCATTGTGCCCTATTGCTCTGTGCGATGTGTGTACATTGCTTGTAGTTGTTGACATGTACTGTGTGATGGGTGTGTGACACACTCATTGAATGTGCTCCTGTTCTGTCTCCCACCCCTAGGTCCCTACAGGCCCTCCGGATTCAATTGCCATGCCACGCATCAGGTGCCTTTCTGCCCAAGGTGGCCGTTGTATTCCGTACAAATAAGACACAGGGCACAAACAGCAGTTAGTGAAAAAGGTGCATTTATTACAAACTGTGACATGTGATTGTGTGTAAGGTGATGACAAAAGTGGTGCGTGCAGTGACAATGAGCTGTCGGTCATGGCTGCGTGATGATCAGGGTGTACCCACTGGTTCTATGTCCATAGTCCAACACACACATGCCATCCAGATGGCTGTGTGGAGTGGGATCGTAGTCCAAGTCAATGCAGTGGCTGGTCAAGGAAGGCTGGCGGAAGGCTGGCTGGCTGCCTCACTTTCGTTTGGAGCGTGCGAAGTCCTCCCGGGAGATCTGTTTCCACTTCGGACGGCCCCTTCCACGCTTGCGAGGGGGGTGCCTGCTTGCGACATGCTGGTGGTTGAGGTGTGATCACTGGCTGTGGACGCAGGGGAACTGGACACTGCTGCTCCACCCTGCGCCCGGCAGGTGGTGGCGGAGGGGAGCTGCTGTCCCTGGCTGTGACCTCACCGCCACCACCAGCTGTCCCATGAGGTCCACGATTTGGCCCATACGGGCGTCCATGGACCTCAGCACCCCCAGCACCTCACGCGTGTCTGAAGCAGACCGGACCCATTGTCCTTGGGCCTCTTCATAGGCCCCAAGGACTCTGGCCATGTGAGGCAGGGCATGGCTCCCAGGGGAGGCTGGCGTTTCCCTGACCCTGCTCCTCCTACCAGTCCTGCTGCCACCGGCCTGCCCACTAGCCACATTGCTCACCACGGTCCTCGCTGTGGCTCCCAGGGTGGATCCAGTCGTCCGGGCCACCACCTGCGCTGGGGCTGGTGCCAGCGAAGACGTGGCGGTGGTGGCGGCGGTGGTGGTCGGTGCGGCGATGGTGGCGGTTGCGGCAGTGGTAGTGGCCACAATGACCGTGGGTGTGGCCGCAACGACAGTGGCAGCAGGGGGCTGGGGATGTTCAGCAGCCCTGGATGATGGGTTGGTGGGTAGGAGGGGTCCTGGGGAGCGGCTGGGCCCTGCCACACCAGATGGGCCTGCTTGGTTGTCCGTGTCCGAAGAGGAGGACAGATCCTCCAGATCCGTGTGTCCTCGTTGGGGGCTTGTAGGCTGGCTGTGCTGGCTGCTGGCTCCATCCCCAGCATCCAGCAGTTCGTCACCTGTGGAGAGAATGAGATTTGTTATTGTGTTGCACCTGGCGAAGTATGTATTTGTCGTCTGACATTGACAGTCCGTGCAATCTCGTACATGGGTTTCCCGGAGGCGTGTGTGTGGCTGTAGCATCTGTAGTTGTGTGTGCTTGGCAATGGGACTGTGTGCTGTGCACATGTGGCATGGGACGGATTGGCCATGCCGATGGGTGTGTTGCTGTGCCCCTACTTATTGTGACTCTGGTGTATGCGGGCTCCTGGCCCATCCTGGGTCTGGTTTGTACTTTGCTTTTGGTGTTCAGATGGAACGCTTAGGTACGCATATGGCAACATGGGGGCCATGCCCCAGATTCGCATTTGGGAGGGGATATGCTTTTGGGGTTCAAATGGAACGCTTAGGAACGCATATGGCAACATGGGGGCTATGCCCCAGATTCGCATTTGGGAGGGGATATGCTTTTGGGGTTCAAATGGAACGCTTAGGAACGCATATGGCAACATGGGGGCTATGCCCCAGATTCGCATTTGGGAGGGGATATGCTTTTGGGGTTCAAATGGAACGCTTAGGAACGCATATGGCAACATGGGGGCTATGCCCCAGATTCGCATTTGGGAGGGGATATGCTTTTGGGGTTCAAATGGAACGCTTAGGAACGCATATGGCAACATGGGGGCTATGCCCCAGATTCGCATTTGGGAGGGGATATGCTTTTTGGGTTCAAATGGAACGGTTAGGAACGCATATGGCAACATGGGGGCTATGCCCCAGATTCGCATTTGGGAGGGGATATGCTTCTGGGGTTCAAATGGAACGCTTAGGAACGCATATGGCAACATGGGGGCTATGCCCCAGATTCGCATTTGGGAGGGGATATGCTTTTGGGGTTCAAATGGAACGGTTATGAACGCATATGGCAACATGGGGGCTATGCCCCAGATTCGCATTTGGGAGGGGATATGCTTTTGGGGTTCAAATGGAACGGTTATGAACGCATATGGCAACATGGGGGCTATGCCCCAGATTCGCATTTGGGAGGGGATATGCTTTTGGGGTTCAAATGGAACGCTTAGGAACGCATATGGCAACATGGGGGCTATGCCCCAGATTCGCATTTGGGAGGGGATATGCTTTTGGGGTACATGCTGTGAGCCATGGGTGCCGAACGTGACATGTGTTGTGGCAGCATGACAGTGCATGGTTTGAGGTGTGTGCATGCTTGACATGGCCTGCATATTTGCTGTCTGTTGTGATTACTGGACATGGCATTGGACGCATCGTTATGAGTGAGTGATAGTTGTGTGCCAGCCAACGTATTGCAGTTGTCCCATCTCCTTGGTGTGCGTGCTGCCCTGTGCCATGTGCATCACTGCAGTGCTCGGGGGGTGTGGCCCATGTTGTGTGTTGTTGCTCACAGTGTGTCGTGCGCTTAATTGACTTCTGGCACATGGTTGGTCATGGGCATGTGTCTTAGCGTGACTGCTGTATGTGTGGCAGCTGTGCGGATGACATGCCTTTCATGAGACTGGGGCTGACGGATGGGATGGATGGTATGTTGTATGTGCATGGTGTGTCTGTGAGTTTGATGGGTTCAGTGGTGTTCGTGTGCATTTATGTTGTTCCGCTCTGTTGCGTCTAGTGTTGTTTGTCTTACATAGGCGTAGTTGTGGGGTGTGTTGTTGACAGGCAGTAGGGGCTACATGGACAGGACTTCAATGGTGTTTCGGTTGTGTGTGATGAGTTGCACAGTGGCTGCCGTGTGGGACTATATTCAGTGTGGCTTGTGCATGCAGACGTGGCTCCTTGGGTGTTGCTATGTCTGTGATGGGTCATGTGGGGTGTGAGTCTGTTGTTCATGTCCGTGTGCACATTGTTCACTTGTTCATGACGGTGGGCGGTGCTGCGTGTTCGTCTGCTACGTGACATGTCCCATGTGTTGGTCGTGTTATGGTCCTCATGCCTCCAGTAATCCAGCCCTGTCCAGTTTCCCACCTGCAAGTTGTTCGTGCGTGCACTGTACTGGATGCCACATGGCTCTAAGCGGGGGTGCTCCATGTTGCAGGTCTGTGGGGGTGGGGGGTGTTGTGGGTCGTGGGGGTGGCTGGACACCCACTGACACCGATTGCTGTGGACCGTGATGTCTGCCTTTCGGCTGTCGTTGTGCACTGCGGTGGCTGACACGTGGCTGTGGGGTGTGGGGGATGCTCCTCCTTGCTGTGCTGTGGGACTGGGGCCTGGTGTGTGTTGTACTTGGGCTGTCCACCGTCCCACCCACTGCACTTTGTGTTCCTGCCACTTACCTGTTACTTGTCGGTTAGTGCAGCTGTGGCGGACACATGGGTGTGGTGGGTGCTCGTTGTGGCGCTTCTGGCATATTTGGGGACCTGTTGGTGGTTACGTGGCTGGCTTAGTGTACACATGTCCCCACGCATCTTACAGTTGTTCGGTTTGGGCTGTGTGTGGTAGTGTCTGTTGCATGTGTGTGTGATGTGTTGTGTATTGTGTGCTGGACATGGGGGTGTTTGTCCCTGGGAGCTGTGGCATGGTGGTAGTGCATGTGAGTACATAGCGGTGTGCTGGTATACATTAGTTTGTACTTACCAGCCTCCACTCCCTCTGCTAATCCGGCGAAGATCTCCGGATGTATTACGACTCGCACCTTCTCCTCCCACGCTTTGAAGGTCTTAAAGAGCGCGGGATTCCCTCCGCCAGTGACGGCAGCCAGCTCTCTGTTTTTGCCCTCCTTCTTCTTGACCAGGCTCTTTACGTCATTCCAACGTTTGTTAAGCTCGACTCTGTTCCTGGGCAGGGTCCCGACTGCATTGACCTGGTCTACGATCCGGTTCCACATTCTGTTTCTGGTGGCTAGTGGTGTGTGCTGGACCATGTTCCCATAGATTTGTGGGTACACCTTGATGATCTCGTCGACCATGACCGTCAGCTCCATGGGCGTGAACTTGGGCATTCTTTGTGGTGCCATGGTGTTTGTGGTGCTGGTGCGGTGTGTGTTGTGTAATGTGCAGGGGGTTTGTGGTGCCGGTGTTTGGTGGTGGTGGTGGTGGTGGTGGTGGTGGTGGTGGTGGTGTTTGGTGGTGGTGGTGGTGGTGGTGGTGGTTGTGATGTGTGCGTTTCTGTGGTGTGCTGCTGTCCTTGCTGTGTCACTGTGTCCTCTCCTCTCCTCTCTGGTTTGCAATGTAGCAAGGGGTTGTGGTCTGTGGGAGTGCTGCTTTTGTACTCACCTATGTGGGTGTGTCCTCATGGTCTGTTGTTTTCAGGTGTGTTGTGTCTGGGGTTCTGGCCTTTGTATTTTTTGTTTGTCCGGGGGTGTTTTCGGGATGTGTACTGTGCTTGTGTATTTGTGCGTGCCTTGCTGTGTGGACTTGTTGGCCATGTTGTGTGCTATTGGTTTTGTGTGCGGATGGTTTCTGTGCAGGTACGTTGGCGCCATGGCTTCTGCCGTGTCGATTCTCATCGGCGTTGTTTGCGCTGGCGGGCGGTATATTTGTGGTTTTTCCGCGCTCATGTCGGTGCGATCGTAATGTCACGTGCGGTGTGTCGGCCGTGAGGGCGGGCGGTTTTGTGTTGTCGTGCGTGTTTCCGTCCATGGCGGGCGGTTTGACTCCGACTCGGACGTTGGCGGGCGGTATTTTGTGTGCTTTTTCTGCCGATGGCGGTTTTCGGTTTGTGTAATCGTAATGGCGTGGTCGGTGTTCAGGCGGTGTGTGCGGGCGGATTTTTGCCGCTTCCATGCCTGGCGGATTTATTTACGCCGGGTATCGTAATGGGCCCCTTAATTATTTGTTAATTAATGTTAATGATTTTGCAGGAGTGGGAATACTAAATTATTCCCCTACGCTATCCAACACTTTCCCTACTGTTGCATTTGCTGGAGTGGGAATAGTAAATTATTCCCCTACGCTATCCAACATTTACCCTACTGTTACACTTGGTGGAGTGGGAATAGTAAATTATTCCCACTCGCTATCCAACACTTTCACTACTGTTGCACTCGCTGGAGTGGGAATAGTAATTTTTACCCCCCGCTATCCAACACTTTCCCTACTGTTGCATTCGCTGGAGTGGGAATAGTAATTTTTACACACCCGCTATCCAACACTTTCCCTACTGTTGCACTCACTGGAGTGGTAATAGTCATTTTTACCAACCCGCTATCCAACATTTTCCCTACTGTTGCATTTGCTGGAGTGGGAATAGCAAATTATTCCCCTACGCTATCCAACATTTTTCCTACTGTTACACTTGGTGGAGTGGGAATAGAAAATTATTCCCACCCGCTATCCAACACTTTCCCTACTGTTGCACTCACTGGAGTGGGAATAGTAATTTTTACCTCCACCCCCGCTATCCAACACTTTCCCTACTGTTGCACTCACTGGAGTAGGAATAGTAATTTTTAGTACTCCGGTATTCAACACTTTCCCCACTGTTACACTCGTTGGAGTGGGAATAGTAATTTTTATCCACCGGCTATCCAACACTTTCCCTACTGTTACACTCATTGGAGTGGGAATAGTAATTTTTACCTTCCCGCTATCCAACACTTTCCCTACTGTTGCACTAAGTGGAGTGGGAATAGTAATTTTTATCCACCTGCTATCCAACACTTTCCCTACTGTTGCACTCGCTAGAGTAGGAATAGTAAATTTTACCACTCCACTATCCAACACTTTCCCTACTGTTACACTCGTTGGAGTGGGAATATTAATTTTTACCTCTCCGCAATCCAACACTTTCCCTACTGTTGCACTCAGTGGAGTGGGAATAGTAATTTTTACCCACCCGCTATCCAACACTTAGGGCCCCATTAGGATGGCGGGCGGACTGAAGTCCGCCTGCCATTCTCGCGGTGCTGGGACCGGCTGCCAGACATGCGGCGGTTCCGCACCGCTGATTAGGATGCAACCGCCACCCTGGCTGTCGCATTCCGCATATTTGGCATTGCGGCGGGTGCTGCTTACATGTGGTGCATTCCTATGCACAACGTGGCAATCACCGCGCGGTGCCTGCCACCTTGTGCATGGGAATGCAGAGGGGTACCATGGGTACCACCCAAGTGCACCCCCCCACCCTCCCATCCCCCACCCCTCTGGGAGCCCGCAACGGGCCCCCAAAGCACGTTCCCGGCAGCCTTTCTGCCGCCATGGAAAGGCCTTTTACCCCAGGCATCATAATATGGATGGCGGTGCCTTCTAGGCACCGCCACCATATTGTGCCCCAGCTCCGCCCGGCTGACAATTGGAACGATTGCCGACTGGCGGAAAAGCGGCAGACGCACTTTGCGTCCACCGCAATACCCCCCGCCATAATAATATGGCGGGGGTAAATCAGGTTGGGATGGCGGGCGGATCGCCCGCTATCCTAATGACCCTCTAACCCTACTGCTGCATTTGCTGGAGTGGGAATAGTAATTTTTACCCTACGGAATCCAACACTTTCCCTACTGTTGCAATAACTGGAGTGGGAATAGTAATTTTAACCCCTCCGCTATCCAACACTTTCCCTACTGTTACACTTTGTGGAGTGGGAATAGTAAATTATTCCCTTCCGCTATCCAACACTTTCCCTACTGTTGCACTTGCTGGAGTGGGAATAGTAAATTATTCCCTCCGCTATCCAAAACTTTCCCTACTGTTGCAGTTTTTGGAGTGGGAATAGTAATTTTATTCCCTACGCTATCCAACATTTTCCTATTGTTATAGTTAATGTAGTGTAAAATATTTTTTTAGGAATACAAATTAATTTTAATATTTTAATTTATTATATATATAATTTATTTTTATATCTATATTACAGCTTTATGTATATATATATGTATTTATACTTTTTATTATGTTTCTGACATGTTATAATTAAATAAAATAATTATTTCTTAATAAGTTTAAGTTAATATATATATAATTTTTTTAAAATATGTATGTTTTATTTTTTATATATTACATTTATTGTTTATCATTTTTAACTATTTTAAATAATTGTAACTATGTTTTTTTAATTATATTTATTTTTTAATTAATTTTACATTATTTTTAAGACATTTAAAAAAACGATATTTTATACAATGATATTTTAAACAACGATATTTTTGTTTAGATATTTTTGTACTTACCTTTGTAGAGATAGGATGTCGATATTCTGTCCATCGATATTCTGGACTCGATATTGTTGTAGGTTGATATTCGGTCCATCGATATTATGTCAGTGATCCAGTGGGAACAATTTAGATTTTTTCGGGTTCATGTGGAGCCAGAAATGTCCCCGAACTACTGCATCACGTCCAGAACTATGGTCACAGGATACATTGGCTGTCTCAGATATATCAGGGCGTCGTCAGCGTAGAGGGAGACCACATGAGTGGTCTCCCCTACTGTAATCCCCCAGGAGCCCATCGTCCTGCACAATCTCTCAGCCATTGGCTCCAGCGCAAGCTGGAGCGGTGACAGAGGGCATCCCTGCCTGGCCCCTCTATCCAGGCTGAATAGGTCTGAAACTTCTTCTCCCAAGCACACTCTAGCACAAGTAGCAGCGTAAACAGCTGAACCCATTGTATGTATTTAGGACCTATCTCTGCTTTCCTCAACACGTGCCAGAGCTAGTTCCACTCTAAGGAGTTGAACGCTTGTTTGCACTTTTCTGTTGCTTATTGCTATATTTGGGTGTTAAACTGGTAGTAATGAGGTGCAACCAATGTCCAGACTGTGTTATCAAGTATAAAATTGACAAAATAATGAAGTAATCCTATCACAAAACGTGTCACCTTACACCACATAATTTGCCTTTTCTTGCCGCATGATTTACTCAACCCTGCCGCATAATTTAGCCCTCCCCAGCTGCATAATTCCAGTGTCCCTGATTTTAGTTTAGTTTTAAAGTGAGTGAACACCTGAAAATGTAATTTCAGTGAAGTGAAGATTTTTGGAGGAAGTCATTGATTATTTTAAAAAGCAGACCCGCCTTCCATTCGCAATTGTCATGTGCATACCTGGGAGTGGAACATTCTATTTCAACACATTTAAGAACACACCCATTTCATAAATGAGGCTTACTAATGTGAGCTGGATTTCAAACTCGCTATGTTGTCTGTGTGTGTCAGTGCCTTGCAATGATGGCGCTGACATTGACAGCTCAGTATCTAGTGGATATCATGATTAATCCTGCAGAGCAAATATCAGGAACTGTCCAGATTGTAGATCCTCAATCAGTAGTCTGAATAAGCATTGCTGGAACTACGGATATCTGTATTAAACATCTTATTTATTATACATTAAGTTGTTTTGCATCGCACCAAAGGCATCTCCCAGGTCCTTCCCTTCAATCATTCCATCAACTCTTGGAGATGAATCAGACACATTTATCATGGCGTCTTGGGATACTGGAAAATACTTCCTATCAAAGGTGATCACCAGGTTGGCCTAGTCTCTCGGTTCAGGGTGAAAAGTTCCTGTTCTATTATGAATAAACACTTGCATGAAAAGTTATGTAGCTAGTTCTTCTTAGAGCTGGTTGTGGCCCTGCGTAATCTCTGCAAGCCGTTTCAGAATGTTGCTCCCATTCATTGTAACATTTCTCCATGCTTCTTTCTCCTCAATCTATCCGGTTTAGATGTGGTTGGGGCTGTGGTTCCAAAGCCCATGTAAGGGCCTATGTAAGTCATGAGGGGTGCTTGAAAGTGTGTCCATTGTTTCACAGGGATTCAGGCGAAAGATTTACTTGCAGGAGATGTGTGTTCATACTTTTTGAAATGCAGGCATGTTCCTTCTGCTTTCTTTTCCAGGCTCTGTAGTTTCTGGAATTGGTATTGCACATAACTTTGTAACGATCAGTGCTCTATAACATCAGGGATCATATGTGTTCTGTTTGATGGTCAGAATTAAGTCTGAGAAAATCTTCCTGAAAGATTTCAGTTGGTGGTTGTTTAGCTCCTTGTCTGGGCCAACCCATCTCAGCTATTAGATTCTGGAGACTGTTTGTATTGCGTGCCCAATATTGAGTTTACTTAGTAGTCTGTTAGTATTTATTTTGTTTGTGTAGCAAATTTATTTTCTCTAAAATATGTTTTATTTTATTTGATGTTTTTGCTTGTATATATTCATACAGATGCTGTCAATTGTCTTTACATTGTTTTCCATGGTCTCATCCATTTTACGCATTTGTTTACTCATACTATTTCCTATTTTATCAACCCGCGATTTTTATTCTCTCACTCTGGGTGGATAAGTGTCACGAAATTCATTTACTGAACGTCTCTCTGGTTGAAAAGGAGGGTTCCTTTGTATTTTGAAATAGTAATGATACCTCAGCAGCTCATAGCTTAATTAATTGGGATTTAATTTCTCGATTGGTGACACATCTTGCATGTGCAGGAAGCTGGCTCTGTATATACTATACCAAAGTAAAGTATAGTGTGCACAGAGTCCAGTGGAACCCCAAAGGTAGGCAGAGGTAAAAGTAGATAATACCGTACTCTCTATTTGTGGTAGTGTGGGCGAGCAGTAAGGCTTTATCAGAGGGTAGTGTTAAGCATTTATTGTACACATTCAGGCAAGAAATGATGTCACACACTCAAAGACTGAACTCAGACCAATTTGTTTTGTATACAAATATTATTTAGTAGTATTTTCTCTCTAGAATCAAGCCAGGCCTGGTACAGGTAAGTGAAATAATACTTTGCAAGAATAATGCAGTTGAATAGAGTTGAAATGCAATTAGTTTGTTTACAGGTAAGTCAACAGTCAAAATTACTTTTCCAGTTACTTTTGTGATTACTTTGTACGTTACTTTTCAGATGACTTTTTAAGTTATTTTTTCTACTCAGTGTGATATGCCTAGATATCACACTGGGACATTTCCTAGTTAAAAGGTAAGTAAATCAGTTTTTGTACATATGCAGTTTCTTAAGGTTTCATACAAACCAACTCCACACACAAAACAATTTTCACAAGAAAGCAGTCAATGCAGTCCTATGGGAGAAAACAATATTATTGGTTTAGAGGTAAGTACTTAGGTTTGGGGGTTGGTTTTCTGGGGTTAGAACAAGGGTTCCCCCAGGGCCGAGGATTCACTCTCAAAGCATCCTCAGCGGCACCAGGGAGGCCGGGTGCAGAGTGCTGAGGCCCAATGTTATCTAATGGGAGATAGGGGGGCTCCGGTTGGTGGCTGCTCACGAGCAGGCGACAAGGTTGTGGGAGCAAAGCTCCTGGACTTAGGCTCTGGTCAAAGGAGGATCCGATTTAGCACACAAGGTGCACCCACAGGGGCGCAGGGGTGGCCGGGTGCAGGGTGCTGTTTTGGCGTCGGGTGCCCTGTTGTTTTCAATGGGGATTGCCAATTTTGGTTTTTAGCTGCAAGCTCGGTCCAGGAAGTCTTCCAGGAGTAACCAACAGCTGGGCAGGTAAGTTGAAGGGCTCGGGGACATAGGTGCTCCTCAGGTCCTCTTCTCCAGGGCGGCTGAATGCAGGGGTGTCTTTTGAGGTCGGATTTCACTTTACCGGGCCACTTGCGGTTGGGGGGGGTCTCCGTGCAGAGGCTGCAGGCGATGACGGGGAGTCATGGAGGGGTCAACCCACGGTGGACTCGGGCTCTGGAGCGCTGGGCGTCTTCTTTCATCCTTCTTCTTCATGGGTTGCGGGAATCTGCCTTCTTGGTTCAGGGCTGCCCCCTAAATACTGTATTTAGGGGGCATTTTAGGGGTTTCGAGGTCAGTAGCCAATGGGCTACTGATCTTAGGGTGACTACACCCTTAGTGTGCTCACCCCACGTGGGGGAGTGGGCACAATCCCTAACTCTGATTGGAGAGTGCCTAGAATCTGCAAGATGGCGGGCACTGAAGAGTGGGCTTCACCTCGGCCCCCCCTCCACCTGAGGGATGGGGTTGGGGTTGGCAGAGGTGGGCACACCTTCTGGGCTGTCCTAATTTTTCCCGCCTGTCTTCCTGCTGAAAAGGAGGTGAGACAGGAAAGGGGCCTGCGCCTGATAGCACTAGAGGCTGGGGGTCGCGTTACAAAGGCGGCAAGGCCTTTGAAGCTCCACTGCCACAGATGGCTCTTCCTGACCTGGGGGAGGTGTGAACACCTCCGCCCAGGAAAGGCTTTGTTTCTGGGCTCAGGGAGCGAAGGCTCCCACCCCAGGGGTCCAGAAACATGTCTCCTGGTTGCAGGCTGGTGTTTACCAGTCAGGGAACCCACCAGAGGCTGGTCGTTTTTCAGGGGGCAACTCTAAGATGCCCTCTGAGTACATTGTATAATAAATCCCACACTGGCATCAGTGTAGGTTTATTATACTGAGAAGTTTGATACTAAACTTCCCAGAATTCAGTAAAGCCATTATGGTGCTTTGGAGTTCGTAATAACAATGGACACTGCAGGGGTACAGCTAAGATCATAGCTTACGCCGATGACACTCAGCTCCTCTTTACGTGGAAGGAAAAAGATTTGTCCCCGGATTTAGCCAGAAATTGTCTTTCAGCCGTTTTTAACTGGCTTGCAAGGGCTCAGCTCAAGTGCAATGAGGACAAGTCTGAGGTTCTTCTGTATGGGTCTTTCCCCCCCAATTCAGGGAAGATCTTTGGCCTGCAGATTTTCCCAGGCCTAACTCAGTTGGCAGTCCGGTTAAGAATCTCGGGGTCTGGTTTAGCGAGGACCTCCGGTTCTCTATGCAGACAAAAAAATTGGACGGAGTGTGCTTTGGCACACTGAAATCACTTAGGAAGTTCCTGCCATTGCTGCCCAGACCGGACAAGGAAATGGTGACTCATGCCCTCATTTTGTCACGTATTGATTACGCTAATGCATTATATATTGGCCTTCCTGGATACCAGCTGAAAAAGCTGCAAACCATTCAAAACGCGGCAGCAAGAGTGCTGCTTGGTATCCCTGGCAGATCAAGCACAATGCAACATCTTCGGGATCTGCATTGGCTCCCCGTGGCGCAACGTGTCCAGTTCAAGGCCCTCACTCTTGCCCACGGTGCCCTATACAAATCCGGGCCCCCATATCTCAGGAGACGCTTTGATTTCTATGTTCCCCGAAGACAATTGCGATCAGCCGCATTACGTTTTGCAGTCATTCCCCGATTTCGCCTTACACGAACGGGGGGCAGCTCTCTTTCTTTTAAGGCAGCTAAAGCCTGGAACGCCCTTCCTTATGAATTGCGAAACACTCAGGATTTCAGGCTGTTTAAAAAGCAGTTAAAGACCTTGCTTTTCAACTAACTTACAGCTCCTCCTAGCTCCGTGCTCTTTGTTTTCTGCAGTTGGCTTTCGCGCCGGGACACTCTTGAGTATCCGTGCGCGCTATAAGTGCTTTATAACATAACATAACATACAGTGCTCATGCAACTGAACCCTCACCAGTGGTATAGTGCACCCAGCTAGAGGGGTGTCTTACCTATGCCATAGGCAGTGCGTTGCAGGCATGGCACACATGTATGTGTGCCATGTCGACTCTTCACTTTTCTCTGCACCAAAACACACAGCCTGCAATGGCAGTGTGTGGGTGTTAAGGTACATGACCTCTAAGGGTGGCACAATATGTGCTGCAGCCCTTAGAGGCCTTCCCTGGTCACATTGCCTTTGGTACCCATGGTAACCTTTACAGAGGACTGACATGTGGCCAGAGAGGTGCCAATTGGGGGTACAAGGTACAGTTTTGGGAAAGAACACAGGCCCTGGGAACCTGATTGGCAGGGACCCAGGGCACATCAAGTCAAAGTGCATCAGAAATCTGGCAAAAAGTGTGTGTGTGGTGGGGGGGGGGGGGTTACTGCAACGGAAACCCAGCTTTCTACAGCATGTCCCCTAAATTCAGGGAACCATTATTGGAGTGAGTTTGTCTAAATATAATAGTATTCTGGTCCAGGAAACGTATCTGGCACATTAAGTACCTTTCAACATTTATGACTCCTTTTTTAAACCAGCAAGCAAGGCAAGGAGGAGTGTCGCGTGAAGCAGGGTTAGTGGCACTCCCTGAAGTTAGGAATTTGTCTTTGGGAGAGTTGGACTGTACTTTGAATTCAGCAGTGTATTTTATCCAGAAAAGTCAGCAAAAACATAATTGTATACTCGAAGAAGGAAGTCACTTGGAAAAGGTCCTTAGGGGTGTGCTAGGTACAATTTAATCTTGGCTATCAATTTATTATACAATTATCTAAAATTCGAATATTCCTTGTCAGAGAACATATCCCTGGTCCGCTCCGGAGGTAGACAGTTTACCTCTCTCGAAGGCGACACGTCTGGTCTACCAGTGCAATCCTGATACCGGAAGAACACCTTCGTTCTCCTTCCCTTCTCAGTTTTCTCCTGCTTTTTCTATTGAGGCGTGTGAATTAATGCATTTTTTATTGTATAAATCTAAATAAATCAATTACAGTATCGATAAAAACAATACAATGATGACCTAGGACAAACAATTTCAATAAATATAGACACTCGAGTTCAAGAAATATATACAATATAATGATTCCTAAGACCGAACGCCCAAATGAAATATCTTCGCATAATCATACAGTCGTATTAATTCATATTCATCAGTCGTCAGTAGGTAAGTGTTGCATCTTATAGACAAGATGAAAAAATGTAATAAGTCTGCTAGTAAAAATATTAGTTTGTAGTGTAAAATAGGGCCTGGTTGCCTCCTTAACATTCCTTGTATTTGCTTCAATGAATAACGCTTGCCGATACTTCCTACATAGATCTAGCAGTTATGGATATAGACAGATAATATGTTCCAGAGACTCTAACTTATAACCACATAGCCCATATCACCATGGGCTATAGATCCGTGATCCTTCAAATTGTTGCAGCAGAATATATAAAAGCCTAAATCTCAGATACGTTATCTTTGCTGCTGCCTCCAGATCTGAGTATAGGTATTTTTGTCTTGTCCCTGAGTAGGAAACTAATGTCAGTTCCAAATATTTATATGGCGAACATCTTAATAGATCTTCGTTATCTCACAAGGCATTTCTTAAAATCTGTTTGTGCTCGACTAGATTCAAAGCAGTGAGAAAGTCCAATTGTTGGAGTTTGTATTCTTGAATAATCTTATTGATCCTGATTATATTTAATTCACATTCACAAGCTGATTTTTAACCTTAGTTCCTTTGAAATCAGTTGCAGCAAAAGTATTAGCTTTAGCTTTTCTGCAGTCACAGAAACAATTGATTATTGCGGTAATGTGATAGGTGATTAGTGAGTTTAAATTGAATTCAAGCCCGATTTTGCAATGTGGCGTAAAAGTACATAGATTTCAAAAAGATCCTTTGTTTTGGAGCTAAGCTGTTTGTGGAGCATGAATTCTGTTGTTAGTTTCCCCCAATCGGTCCTGCAGCAGTCTACTTGTGTAACCCAATCCAAATAGTGCCTCTTTACTGTGTTTTTTTGGAGCAGGGATAGATTGGAGCTTTCCCAGGCTACCCGAAGCCCTATTTCTGAAAAAAGTCTCCTTATATTGCTTAACCACCCAATCTTATTGCCGTTATCTAGGCGGATTACTTACGCCATGGCTTCGGCATATGGCGCAAATCCGGGGTCCTCCTGATTTTGTCCCAGAATAACAGTGAGCGGAGCTTGGCTATGTCGGTGATGGATCGTCATCCCATATCTAACATTAGGGGATGAAGTGGAGTGCTCTGGGGCAACATCACTAGATTTCCTAAAAATGTGTGCTCTGATCTAGTGAGCGCCTCTATTTTGTCGAAGCCCCACAGTTCTGACCCATACAAGGCAGAACTAAAAGCTTTTGCTTCAGAGACATGCAATTCGGCTGCAACCGGTTTACTGAAGTAGGAGCAGTGTTCTTTCCCCAAGGCCCCAGTTATTTGCTTGTGTTTAAGTATGCAAGTGGGGTTTCCAGCACATTTTCTCAGATAATTTAACACCTAAACAGTCGCGGCCGGCATGACTCGCGCGTGGGGGAACAGGGGGTCGTGGGGGGGATTAATTTAAGAAAATGTTTAAAAAAAACTTACTTTCACCTCCGGTCCCGCGTCACGTCTCCTGCTCTCTCTCTGCTCACAGGAAGCAGAAGCAGGCAGCCTCCCTCTCCTCCCCATAGGCAATCACAACGCTGCAATTGCAGCGTTGTGATTGGTTAGGACGCCGTCCTTACAGGCGTCTATGGGGAGGCCGTTTTCTCCATGCAGGCTGAATGCAGCCTACATGCAGAAAATTGGAGAGTGCTCATGACTGGTTTGGTCGGCCCCGGGGCCTACCAAACAGTCAGAGCCCATAACATTGGGCTAGCCACTCCTCCCGGACCCGCCCACCCGCTCTCCCCCAACCAAACCCTTCTTCAGCTTTCTCGCAGTGCGAGAAGCAGAAACATAAAATGGTATTTATACCATTTTATGTTTCTGCTTCTCGCACTGTGAGAAAGCAGTGGGGAGACGCTACTCCGCCCACGTGGAGGAGCCGCCCCTGCACCTAAACAGTCAAATGTGTTTACTCTTTCCAGTGGTGCCCCTCCCAGAGTAGGCCTACCCCCATATGATTTACGGGGGTGCAGGGTCATACATTTAGTTTTCAACGTATTTATCTCAAGGCCACAGATGTCACAGAAGTTTTTAAATCGGTTTAGGAGCAATTGTAAGCCTTTCCTCCCGGGGTTTTTGACACCAACAGGGTGTCATCTACAAATAGTAGAGTCACTATCTTTATCCCGCCTAAGGATGGAGCGTTGGTGGGCTCTCGAGATAAAAATCGTACAACATCGTTCATGTATAGGGAGAAGAGCATGGGTGCCAGAACACATCCTTGACGAACTCCCCTGCTAACTGGAATTCGTTCTGTGAGTTTGCTCCTGCAGACCTCACCTCAGCCGAGCAAAGTTATCTTCATGACGTTGTACGCCAAGTTGAGCAGTTCGGTTGGGACTCACATGGCTTTAAGTACTTGCCACAGCTCCTGTCTGGCCACTAGGTCGAAAGCTGTCTTTAGGTCAATGAAAGCTATATACAGGCTGCCCTGGCCAATGACCACAGTTTTCCAATATAAGAGCAGGAGGCGAAAGACCTGGTCTATTGTCCCCGTCTTTTCTCTGAAGCCTGCTTGATATGATGATAGGATGGTGTTTTCATCAGCCCAATGCCAGGATCTTTTGTAAGAGAGCTCGGCTAAATACTTTTTGTAGTGCGTCTATTAGGGTAATAGGCCTATAGTTGCAGGGTTGCTCCCTAGCCCCTTTTTTATATAAGGGGACCACCTACACCCCCCGCCAGGACCCTGGGACCGGAGAACCACTAGCTATGGTGTTTGAGAGTAATAAGATATAACAGGACCAGCTAGGGATGCCGAATAGAAAGAGGTCCCCCGGTATACCATCGGGCCCTGGGGCTTTTGCCCGGACTATACGGCCAATTGCGCCTTCGATATCACTTAAGGAAAAAAGGTCGCCTCCCGAGGTCTGAGTTAGACATGGGGCTTCCCCAGCAGAAGGCAATACATCAATATCTGAGTAGAGCTTTTTGAAATGGTCATACCAAGCTGGGGCTGAGATGTAATTTGGGGGGAAGGGGCCCCAGTTTCATCACCCCATACGATTAAGGACCAGAACTTTTTTGAATCTCTAGCAGCAAAGGCTTCTTTAATTGACTGCCAGTGAGATTCATCCCACTCTCTTTTTGCTTTATGAAGGGCTACCTTGTAGCTATTCCTTGTAGTCTACCTTGCCCACTATCTTTGGATTTTATTGCCTTGGCTATGTTGGATCGCAAGGTTCTACACTCTTTGTTAAACCAGGATTCTGGGACCCCTCTTGTGTTTCTAGACTTTGTATGGTGCCCAGCTACAGTGAAATAAGAGCCCAATTGCTCAAAGAGGTGAGAGTGGACATTATTTATTTTGGCTAACCCTCCTGGTATCTCGAGCAGGGGCTGCAGTTTTGATATACCTGTTAACAAATCCTGGTGCAAACCTAAAAGTTTATCTTCTCATAAAATGATCTTTTGCCATTTTAGACGGCGTTAGCTGTTGAACTGAGGCCTGTGTACATGGGCCGCACCACAGTGGAATCATACTTAAGCAGAGCGTATTGTGATCGCTGTCAGTAGTTTCACCGACAGCCATGTCAATGACACTCCTCCAAAGCCTCAGATCTAACATGATATAGTCAATACGGGTTGGGCTGTTTACCCTGTTAAAGGTATTTGCTCCCATTCTATCTGATTTTGTCCTATCATTTGCTGCCCTTAGTCCAAACTCTATGCTTAAAGCATTTACTTGCAGCACCACCTGAGATAAGTTCTTAACGGGGGGAGGTCTAATAGGGGATTGACCACTTTAAATCTTCCTCATTTGATTCCATCACATCGATTTTGTCTAGGGGTTCGAATGTGACGTTAAAATCACCTGCTATTATCAGCGAATTTTGAGTCATTCTCTCATCCAACAACTCCTCCAGTTGTTGGAATGTGGCTGATGATCTGCCGCCCCCCAGTACCTCTGGCGTATATGTTATATATTTTGATGGGTTTACCTGAAGGGCCCTTAAGATAAATCCCCAAGATATCCAGACTATCTGAGCGAAGGAGTGTGATCTCACAGCCCAGGGCTATCTTAACCCATATTATCAATCCCCCCGCCGGTCGTCCTAATCCCTTTGTGACTGTTGGGCAGCAATAGCTGACATACCCCGCCTTACGTACAGGAACTGTGCTCCAAGGTTCTTGTAAAATACATATGTCAAAACCCTCTATGAATTTGTTCCAGTGGAGGAGGGACAGATTGCTACTTAGCCCTGCTACATTCCAGGAAACTATCGTAAGTGGGGGAGTAGGTCCTGGGCTAGCATGCACTACATTGCTCAGACTTTCAGAATGACTGATAATTGGGACTCCTGCCATGTTCTTGCCCGCTAAGCTGGCACCTAATTGAGCCCCCCGGGTCCTTGTATATGCTCTACTACTTCTTACTGGGCAGTCCCTGCTCGCCCTCCTGTTACCACAAAGCACCTGCGTGTCATCCAGAATTACCTGCATGTCATCCAGAATATAAATTTTATACAATACTAACTCTTTTAAAATCAAGTGCCGGGGATGCACTTAGAAGAGACGGAATAAGATTGGAGTTAATAGCCATAATCAGGGTCACTGGAATTATGCACTTCTGCGGATGCAGTTTGTTTTAGCATAATTATGGGTTTGTCGCATTTGCCACATAATGCATCAACTGCTACATAATCTGCAGATTTTAAGAAAAAAATTGTTTCTAGCTGAAACTGATAAAAACTGTGGCGATGTGTTTGTGCACAGTGGAAGACCTTTGCAAAGGTCAACTAGTCACCTTTCGGTGGCTTATTTCTGTATTTGGTCGGTAAACCTGGAATAATGAGGCAAATTCTTTGCCCATACAGTATTACCATGTGTAAAAATGCCAAAATAATGAAGTAATGCTATCAAAGAATGTGCTGCATTATGCTGTATAATTTGCCCTTTCTTGCCGCATAATTTAGTCAGCCTGCCACATGATTCCAGTGGCCCTTGCAATAATTGACTGTCCGATGCCTCTTCCACCATAGATACTTGCAAATTGTTTCACGAATTTTGTTATTATGTTACATTTCTCTCTTCTTGAGAAAATGTAGTTATTCCAAGGTAGTCATTCTTATTTACTTGCTGTATGGCTGCTTCAGATAATTCCCAAGTAAGCTGTTTGTTGCCTTTGCTAAATGCCATGATTGTGGTCTTTTCTAAGATTACTATTAACCCATTTACAGAATTGTATTCAATATCAATCAATAAGCTTTATTGTTTCAACTGAAAAATCCATACAATATAAAAGTGCGTAATAAATTATAAAGTGCAAAATTGGCGCTTCTTACAGTTGTAAAAAACAAAGTTACTATAAAACATAATAATAAAATGTGAGATTAAAAAAAACAAGTAATTAAATACAACCCTTACAAGCCACCTACTAAAATACAATCCTGATTATAAAACCAGTTTCCTATCACTGCCACAGAAAATAGATAAAAGCACTACTGCCATAAAAGTAGCTTATAATTCATGCTGTAGCTACATTGCGGTCACACTTTTTATAGGCGCGAACGCTAAAAAGCCACAAGAATAAAGACAATTCATAGCAATATTGCTAGACCAAAGCCATCCAGCCACAACATCAGAGTTCCTGCTTTAATTGTTGTGTGTTTTTGTTGCTTTCCAGGCAGAATAGATATATACCGCTATTGCCAGGTAAATTTCCTTCAAATCGGTTCTCTAACAGAGCACAAGGGTTTCTGAAGAAAAGACACTTCTTCTATTAGTTTTATATCATTTATTGCAAGTAATATCTTCCAAACGTCTTATCCACCCACCTATATTGGGTGTCTGTCTCAACTGACAGATATGGACCCCTGAGCACTACCAAACCTTCCAAGGTCCTTCAACCTTTCACAATCTACATTCCTTTCCCCAGGTTCCTCAGACATTACAAGATACCACACATCTTCCTTCTTTTATAATGAAACATATGACTAATTTTACATTTGCAAACAGAACTACTTACACTAGTTATACAAATAATAAAGTTAATAGACTTGACCTATAGAGATAGGTGAATGAAATCTACATAAGTGACCAAATACATAAAGTGAAAATCTAAGTCAGCAAAGTGTTGACAGTAGATCTCAGCCTACATAACATCACATCACCTCTATGCCACATAATCTCTCCGATACAGACGGGATCTTACTACCCTGCTACTTTGCCGGAGGCATTGCCCCCAACCTTTTTGTGTACTTTTATTCTCAAGGTTTTTCCTTGTCTGCTGTGTGCCTCTTTTCTCAAGAGTTTTCCTTGTCTGTCCCTCAATCCTTGCCAGACCTGTGTTCCACCAAGTCATTTTTCTTCCCATTCTTCAATGCCACCACACTACTCAAATTCCAAATGCAATTGTCCTCCAACTACTGCATTTTTAAATGACTTAACCACCCTCTGTGGTGCTCCAAACTTTGATGCTTTGCGTAATCCCTGTGGTAACCTTATTCGGACCCAATCTCCCACAGCCAGACTAGCTTGAATCCAGTGGCAAAGTGAGCAAGGAACCCACGTCTGGGCAAACCCTGCCAACATAGGGCGAACAAAACAAACACAAGGAGATGATGGACGGAGCGCTGAAACTTTTCAGACACTCACCCCCAGTCACAGATAACAAGCTAGCCTGGCTGATGAGGGGTGTTACCCCGAAACCGGTCCCAGGATGCTTGTTTCCTGTCCAGGGAAGTTCTGGCTTTGCAGTTTCGAGCTAAACTGTTCCCATGAAGAACAAGGTCAAGACTGATTTGCATACGGCTGGGTCTGAACTGGGGTGGCGAAGTGAGCTAAAGAACGATGATGGATTAAACCAAATTTGTGATTGGGGGTGAGTGTTTGAAAAGTTTCAGTGCTCTGTCCATCATCTCCTTGTGTTTGCTATGTTCGCCCAAAGTTGGCTGGGTATGCCGATACGTGGGTCCCTTGCTCACTTTGCCACTGGATTCAAGCTAGCCTGACTGATGATGGGTGTTAACACGAAACCGGTCCCAAGATGCTTGTTTCCGGTCCAGGGAAGACCTGGCTTGGCAGTTTGGACTGGACTGTTCCCATGAAGACTGATTTGCATATGGCTGGGTCTGAACTGGTGTGGCGAAGTGGGCTAAAGAACAATGATGGATTAAACCAAGATCTGTGACTGAGGGTGAGTGTCTGAAAAGTTTCAGTGCTCCATCCATCATCTCCTTGTATTTTCATTGGAAAGGGGTTCCCATGAGCGCTCCTAGGGACCGTAACCCTTCCAATCTACAAGATAGTACAATTTACCCCTGGTTTTGAGTCAATCCAAAATAGCCTGGACTTCATATTCAACTTGGTCATTGATTATGTTTGGTATAGGTGGGGATTGTACTAGGCCTTCCGAATGTACCCTTTTAGGAGGGATACATGGAACACAAGATGTATTTTCATGGCTTTGGGCAAGTCTAGTTTCATGGACACCTTGTTGAGAACCTTAACTATGGTTTATGGTCCTAGATACTGTGGTAAAAGCTTTTGTGACCCATGAAGGTTAAGGTTTCTTATGGATGACCATACTTTGTCCCGTACTGCATAAGCTGGTTCAGGCTGACGATGGGTATCGACAGCCTGCTTGTAAGCATCCTTAGCTTTAGCTAATTCAAAACGTGCTTGTTACCATAACTCGTGTAAAGTGGTGTGGAATCCCTGAACTGTAGGCATGGAGCTGTTTACTGGTGATTCCCATGATAACACCTGTGGATGTTGGCCCTGAAGGCAAAAAAGGGGACATGCCTATTGATGGATGTTTAGTATTGTTGTAAGCAAATTCCGTGGCCCGTAGCATTTCTGGCAATACTTTTTCCATGGTAAGAAATAGGCATCTCAGATAATGTCCCACAGTTTAATTGGTTCTTTCTGCCTGACCATCTGTCTGTGGATGATACGCTGAGGAGTGACGCACCTCCATACCCAATGAAGTGCATAGCTCCCCCCAAAAATGTGAAATAAACTGAGAACCTCGGTCAGTGATTAAGGTTAAAGGAATGCTATGTAACCTTACTATGAGCTCCATAAAGATAGAACCAAGTTCTGTAGCTGAGGGGTGTTTCTTGAGTGGCAAGATGTGAGCCATTTTAGACAGATGATGATCTACTACAGTGAGCACAGTGGTATGCTCTTTCTGGGCAATTCAACTACAAAATCCATGGATACTGTATGCCATGGATGTGGAGGTACTGTTATGGGATGTAACACGCCTACTGTGGGCCTGTGGGATGCTTTACACAGATGGTGCATTTGGCTATATACTCTTGTGCGTCTTTGGTCATAGTAGGCCACCAGAAGTGTCTTTATAGGTGGTTTAGGGTCTTGTGATATCCCAGATGGTTAACCAATACATGATCATGACACATGTATATAGCCTGTTGTTGATGATCCACAAAGGGTATGTAACATTTATTGTTCTTGTACAGAAGCCCTTCGCGGTATACAAGATCAGGCTGGTCCCCAGTCTATTCCTTAGGAGTTTTTCTGCTTACTTCTTCAGGTAAGGAAGGAAGGAAGGAAGAAGAGAGAATTAGACCTTGGAAACAATGTGTAGGTATGATGGAAGGAGTATCCTGTTTGACTCTGGTTTCATCTTTCTTGCCAATTCTGGAAAGAGCGTCGGCTTTCATGTTCTCTTTTCCAGGGCGATAAGAGATAACAAACTCGTAATCATTAAAAAACACGGTCCATCTCAGTTGTCTGGCTGTCAAGGCTCTTCCAGAGCAGAGGAACTGTAAATTCCTGTGATCCGTGTAAATTGTCACGGGGTGTCTAGCGTCCAATAAATAATGCCCCACTGCTCAAATGCGGCCTTGATAGCCAACAATTCACGATCAGCTATGTTATAGTTACATTCGGCTGTGAGAAGCTTTCGTGAATAGTAGGCCACAGGGTGTAACTCTCCTGTATGCATATTTCGTTGTGATAGTACTCCACCTAAGGCGGTCTGGGATGCATCTGCTTCTACCACAAAGGGTTGGTCTGGGTTGGGATGAGCCAAAATTGGAGCTGAAGTGAATTTGTTCTTTAGGATTAAAAAGGCATGTTCAGCCTCAACCTGCCAATTGAACTTGATTCCCTTATGTACTAGGCGAGTAATGGGTGCTATGGTTTTTCAGAAATTCTCTATGAAATGCCTATAGCAGTTGGCAAAACCCAAAAAGCTCTGGACTTGTTTCACTGAGGTTGGGGATGGCCATTGCAGTATGGAATCGACTTTGTTTGTGTCCATTCTAATCCCTTTGGGACTCAGGATGTAGCCCAGAAATCACCTCTGTGGTAGGAAAACTGTTTTTTTCTAGTTTCACCTAAAGGGGATGTTTTTGCAAATGTTGCAGAATTGCCCGGACATGTTGGATATGTTTTGGCATGTTCATAAAGAATTTCAATATGTCATGAATATAGACCATACAGCAGATGTCTATGTAGTCTCTCAGGACTTCATCAATAAAAAACTGGAAAGCAGCGGGGGCGTTGCAGAGTCCAAAAGGCATGACTTGGTATTAAAAAAAAACAAATTTTGTTCGGAATGCTGTCTTCCATTCGTCCCCCTCTTGGACTCTGACCAGATGATATGCCCCATGCAAATCCAGTTTAGTATATATGGTTGCATTTTTAACCTGGTCCAATAAACTTGTGAGCAAAGGCAAAGGATACATATTCTTCAATACATGAGCATAAATCACCCTCTTTTTTCACTACAAAAAAGAGAGGTGAAGAGACTGGGGATTTGGAATGTCGGATGAAACCGTTCTCGAGATATTCATCCAGATAGGAACGGAGATGGTCATTCTCTTTTTTAGTAAGCGAGTAGATCTGGCTGCATGGTAGTTTAGCGCCAGGGATCAGATCAATTTGACAATCGAAACTACGATGTGGTGGCAAGGTACTGGCTCCCTTTTTCTAAGTCCTCTGAGGTGGTGCCTGATGCAGACAAAGGTAATTCATGAGCCTGAATGGATCTCTTTTGATTATTGTTTTGCGTAGGGTAGCAGGTAGATACACAAAACTCTGACTCTAATGTGATCACCCTGGTCACCCAGTCAATATGCGGGTGGTGAATAGCCAGCCAAGGTATACCTAGGATAAGTCTGAATTGTGGGGAATTGATTCCATCAAAAGTAATGCTTTCACTACGGCCATTAGTACAAGACATGTCTATGGGTTCAGTTTGATAATGAATGAGCCCAGAGATGAGATCCTTTCCATCAACGGCTTTAACTGCTTCTGGCTTCTTCTTCCTTACTGTAGTGATATCCAAATCCAAAAGGTATTGAGTGTCTATGAAGTTACCCGTGGCACCTGAGTCAATGAGGGCATTCATCTGCCAGGTTTGGCCAGCCGCTGACCCTAGGATGACGGCCATACTGACAAGGTGATGGAATATACAAGATAAATTATTTGAGGTCTTTTTAAGTAAAGAACTCAGTAGGCTGACCTCCATGCCTACCAAGTTTGGTTGTTTCCCGCTGGTTCCACATTGACCACAGGAAGAGCATTTGGTCTAGTCTGTCTGGGACGGGTAGGCTTAACTTGACATTCTTTTACAAAATGCCCGTTCCTACCTCAATCCAAACACAGCTTCTGTTTTAATCTTTTATCTTTCTCATCTTTAGATAAGGGGCCTCGTATTCCCCTATCTGCATTGGTTCAGTGGTATCCAAACTCCTACTGTTATTGCTTCTTTTTTTATCTCTTACCACAAGAAGCTAGTGTTCTCCTCCCTTCCTTTTCTCAGTCTTCCGTGTTATTAGTCTGTAATTCAATTTAACCACTAGGTCTATAAACCCTCCTCTCTCTTCTGGTGGGTCTAGCATCTGTGATATCAGATCTTTTAGTTCCTTGTGTAAACCTCAGTAGAACACTGAGATCGTTTTTGTTTCTGTCCATCTGGCCTCGATTACCAAATGATTAAAGGTTGTGATATAGTGTAGAAGATCTGCGTTTCCCTGTTTTAGGTTGAGGAGTTCATTGTCAGCGGCTTGTACAAAGGTATGATGGGCAAACATTCATCTCATGGTGTCCTTAAAGGCTAGAAAGTCGTATAATATAGGATCGTCATATTCCACTAGGGGTATGGACCATTGGGCAGCATCCCTCCTAAATAAGAGAGGATGAAAGCAACCTTTGATGCATCATCTGAAAAGGCCACTGATCTTGCCATAAAATGCAAGTGGCATTGGTTAAAAAAAGACCCCGAACTTAGAGCTATCACAATAGAATCGTTCTGGGGCAGCAAAGGGATAGGATTGGGTGTAATAACCTGTATCTGTGTTGGGGTGCTTTGAGCCTGTGAACCAGCCCCTCCAAATGGGGAAGACGTGCCACTAGGATTGAACACCGGTGCCTTCAGCACGTTTTTCTTCTTGGTCGTGACAGCTGGATCTGAGCCCCAAGCACCCACAGGCCTAGCTGCTACCTGGGTTTGTAGTACTGTTATATCTTGTCTTAGGCTTTGGTTTTTTGCCTGAATACATGCCAACATGGTGGCTATATCTTACAGGGTGATATCTGGGTTGCTCATATTGTCTGGTCAAGGTAAAGACCTTGGGCTTCGTCTTGTGTCAGACCACCGCAACCCTTACCTCAAGCCTGCGGTGAGAGCTTGCAGAGAAGATATGCACCAACTCCACTGCCCCCTACCTTTCACTCGTAAGTAAGGCCAGGTAGTGTTAAAAGAAACTTCTTTTACAAACGTGAGGAATATCACCTAGGGAAGAAAGGGATAACATCAGTAACCTGAAACAGATATTGGACCCCAGCGATAATCCATGCACCCCTGGACATAGATAATAGGACACAAGTGTAGAACGAAACAGTGAATAGTTTTGGTGTAGTAGTAAGAAGTAATGTGGTCGCACCGCTCTGTGTGATAAGTACTAAAAATAGAGAGAGATAAGAAGGAATATATTATGAGAATTATCTTGTAGTATGTAAACATACACACATCAATTTTCAAAACAAGTATAAGAAGGTGAGGCAATAGTATTAACCTTGAAATGAGAGATAATCCAGATATATCCTATAAGATTCAGTTAGTGTCACTGAGGTTCCTTTTTTAGTGCATGCTCCATGTAGGGTTTAGGGTACATGCCTGGATACTCCCAAGATATAAAAAACAGATTAGAGGATTCGTGCACCAGCACGTTCAACAAAACAATAATTGAGCGCTTCAGCGCAGAAAGTAATAAAATGCCCCACAAGCGCTCTAGCGCGTAGTCAAACAAATTATCTTTAGCACTCCAGCGCGTAGGCAAACAAATGTGTTTTAGCACTCCAACGCGTGGGCAAAAAAATTATCTTTAGCGCTCCAGCGCATAGGCAAACGAATGTGTTTTAGCGCTTCAGCGCGTGAAAGTAACAAACTCCCCACAAGCGCTCCAGCACGTAGCAAACAAGCGGGAAGGTTTTTGCTACAATAAAGTGAGCTAGTACTCACAAGTCAGCAGATTACAACACTGCTCCAGTGTACAGAGAGAGCGTGCCTTCAGGCATCCATACATGAGTGTTAACATTTTTAATTGTAGCCAATCCCAAACAAGTAGTTTGCTGGACTGTCTGATTCAAAAATATCATTTGAGTTTGTATCAGACATGCACGGTGCAAGGACTCAGTACCCTGCACCTGCCAAAACTTAGTGCCCCATATGGATTTCAACTCGACATTCTCCTTCCAATAATCATAATCCTTCAGGGCCAAATCTGTAATAAAGGATGAGAAATAAACTAACTTGGTCTGTGTAAGCACGTATTTGTTTGAAGTCGGGACAGCCAATTTAAAGGAATACGTGGCCGGATCCGAAAGGTTATAACCAGTAAAATATGTGTATTTGCATGTTTGTATTTTAGAACTCCCCTTGGATGGAGTAGGGCAATGCTCCTATGTTGTATAATTAAAGTGCTTGTTTTATGAAGAAAGTGATACCCATAATGTTGGTAACAAAATAAATCAACGTAATTTGCAGAATTCATATATAAATCCTCGGTATCAAAGACAGTGTAATATTGTAAATCAGAAAACAAAGAATTTACAGCACTAACATCCCAATCATCTGAATGCAATCCTGGTATAACAACATCACCCAAAGAAACACGGAAGACATATGGTATCTGTAAGGTCTCCGTTGGACCATATACATCGAAAGGCACTTTATCTCAAACAATGCCATCAGCAATCGGGACCGCTGAAATGTTCACAAGAGCTTGATCTCTTTTCATTTTATGGGAGGAAGAATGTGGAGCCAATACTCCGTCCACTAATTCCACTGCAGAGCTTTCAGGTAGGTAGTGGCCATTAATCAAAAGGAAAAACACAGTAACAAATCCAATCCACATGAAGAGGATCACTATCGAAAAAACGATCCAGATGTAAGTCCAAGGTGGGACCAGATAAGTTAGCTTCAACCATGAGATGAAAATACAAATCCGTGCAGGTGGCGGTGAGACAACTGAAGACAACGAAGAAGTGTCCGAAGAAAAATTATCTTGATCAATATAATAACCGCTGGAACTCAGTTGAAACAATGGGGGCTGTGGTTTGTGATTTAAAGTTGTATCTGAATCTGCCTCTGGGGATTCAACAGGCGGTGATGCATAAGTAAGTTCCATGGCAGAATATGTCGAAGGTGAAACCGATAACTCATCTACCAAAGACTCGGTCTCTCCTTCTGGAAGCCTGGGAGAATCAGTACAAACAGAGTTAATTAGCTGTAATGAAACATCCCGATGTGGGATATTTGTAGGCATACTATTGAGTTTCGGCCATATGGTGTAACTTGACATGCTCAATTGAAATAAACAGATTGTCTTTAGATCCAGGTAGTAGGGGTAAAATCACAGTTCTGGTGCCTTTAAGGCCAACGACCGGGACCAGAGCACGGTATGAAGGACCGAATTCTTTCTTGTTGGCCACTTTCTCCCGGACCAAATCACCAACTTTCGGTAGCCAGCCAGCAATAGGAATTAGCACAGCTGCATCCGTAGGTGAGGGCAAATGGGCTTTTGCCAGAGCGTCTCGAGTATCTTGTAGTTCCTGTAACATAGCACAGTGGTTATCTACGTCAAATGATGCGGCCGCCGCCACAACATCTAGACGGTCAAGGTCTGGCACAAACATCTTAATGCCAAGGAGCATTTCATACGGGGTCTGCCCACCCAGAGATCTTCAAGGGAGATTATTGAGAGCACGTTGAACCCAATATAGGTGAGTTAAAGGCCATGACCTGTACCGAATACCCTTGCTGTGAAAGACTGCTTTAAGTCACGGTTCATCTGCTCCACAACAGAATTGCCCTCAGGCCTATATGGAGATGAGAAATGCACCTGCACCCCCTTGGACTTCATCGAATCACGGTAAGCCTTAGAGGCAAAAACCGGACCTTGGTCTGAATGGAAGGTGCCACAGGCATAAGTCCCTACAAAGACATGCAAATCTTTAATAACAGTACGAGCGTCAGCAGAGCGTTGTGGCCAAACCCAGAGGAACCTAGTGCATGAATCCACTGCAACCAAAATATATTTGAAAGCATTATTGGATGTTAAAGGACCACAATGATCAAGATAAATACACACACATGGATGATTAGAAATGAAGAGATGAGTCTGTGGTGTTCGCGACACAGTGGAACTCTTAAGTAGTTGACAAATGTCACATGAAAGCACATATTTGCGCGTCTGTTGGTATAAACCGTGCCACCAATAACGTTGCTGTAAAAGAGTAACTGTAGCCGACACTCCTGAATGAGCAGAAGCCATGCCTTTATGGGTGGCCACAATAAGTGAAAGTCTGTGGTCATCGTTGGGAAACAAGCGATCGCCAACTGTAGGAATAGTTACAAAGGGTACTTTGTCAGTTGTCATCTGATATATGTATAAGTATAACGTGAAGGGAAACCTTGCAGAAATGGTGTTTCCTCCCTTGTCACGGCTATCGCCGCCAAAATATCATCGTCAATTTTAGCCATGGACCACGTAATAGCTGCTACTGTAACTGTGGCTACTGCAGATTTTGCTGCTTCATCAGCTATAGAATTACCAACAGCGTGCGTTCCCACACGCTGATGTCCTAGCATATGAATAACGTGTAGGTGGCAAGCGGTCCTTAAGAGTGGCCACTCGGACCCAAAGCGTTTTATGCTTAATTGCGCTACCTTTAGAATCCCGAAACACATTTTGTTTACAAAAGAACAAATTGTCATTAAAAAACTGTACAAAATAAAATGAGTCGCACACAACAAGTGTAGGCTTCTCAGGATCAGCAAATTCCAGAGCTAAAAGTAAGGCTCGCAGCTTGGCCAATTGTGCTGTGCAATCTCCAAGGGTCTGTGTATGAACCCACGAAGATTGAAATTCACCATTCCCAATTGTGCTTGCTACAATTGCACAAGCTGCAGAATAAGCTTGCTTAGAACCAATGGCCGGTTGTGATGAACCATCAGTATAAATGACACATTTGTACTGATCAAGAGGAAGAACCGAAGAAGGAAAAGGATGAACATGTTCATATTGAAGAAATTCCTGTGTTTGTAAGGAAGCATCAAAAAACAAAATTGACATCAGCCGATGTCAAGGAAGTAGCCCATTGTATCCTTCGTGGATGTAGAGCTTTAGAATTCTTTACGCTTGCCTTTGTGACTGCCTCTAAGGCAGGCACCGGTTAAACGACAAAAATGTGTTTACCTTGAGCCAGAGGACGTTCCTTCAGAATCGCTATCTGCACAGCTGTAAATATTTTTTCAGTGGAAGAAAAACGCAACTCTGGCTGTGTATAGATGCGACTTATATATTATTATTTAATTTCTTTCCGGAGTTTTATATAGCGCGAACTTGACCCAAAGGTATCGGGTATCAGAGCGCTTTACATGAGCACCAGTTGCTTACACAAGGACACATACATTTTTGTTAGGCACGGGGAGATTAAGTGATTTGCCAAGAATCACAAGATGTTGAGCGTCATTGCCGAGACTCAAACCCGGTTCCACAGATTTGAGATCGACCGCCCTAACCGTTAGGCTACATCCTCTCCCCGCTGCAATGGGAACTGTGTCCCCCTCATTAAAAGTAATGTACATGAACCTGATTGCGCGTGGTACAATCCGTATGACCAAATTGGTAGTATTCACTCTAGTTTGTAAGTATTGAGTTGCGAGCAAATCAGTCTGCAAAGAGTACAGTACAGCGGTGTGTTCCGTGAGCCAACTGGAAGACGAAAAGGAAGGATGTATCAGAGCGTATAGCGGCTTGATACGCTGACCATAATCTGGAATGTAGGTCCTGCCAAAATGCAAGAAACCCAGCAATGACTGTAATTTCTTGAGGGTAGATAGAGGTTGCAGTTGAGCACTCTTCTCCAAAAAGTGGGGAGCTAACCCCCTACCCTCATTGGTCAACTCATATCCAAGAAAGAGAATGGCCAAAAAGGCTATATGAGATTTAGCAAAATTGCATTTGTAACCTAAAGCGGCGAAACGCCTAATAATGTGATCCACACACGTAAGATGAGGATTTAATTCATCATCTGTCAGGTAATGTCATCGACATATGAAAAAGCATCAGGGTCAATCTCATTCAAAAGCGACGCTATACGTGCTGCAAACACCCCGGGGCTATTCTTATACCCCATAGGCAATCTCGAATAGCACCTTTGATTGCCAAGAGCGCTGAATGCGGTCAAGTCACGGCTCTACGGAGCCAATGTGTGACTGGAAAAAACATTAGAAATGTCTAAAGTAAAGTTTCTTAGGTACAATATTATTTACTACTGCTGTACAATGTGTGTTCTGTACTGCAAAGGTATAGACATGACTATTCAAGTGTCTATAGTCCAAAACAATATGATATGAACCATCCGGTTTCAATATCGGAAAAAGAGGGTTATTCATCGACGAGACACAGGGCTCAATAACACCGTGATATTCCAATTGACTGAGAATGTCACTAAAAAATGCTTTGGCCTCATGCTTAATGGGATACTGCGGTTGGGGCTGCAGGGTAGACTGTGATGGAATAACATGCATAGGAGAATCCTTATCCCGAACCCGCCTGATTGCGATATAAAGCCGAAGCTAAGGCTAGAGCCCACTCCGAAGCATAAGCTTGTTTAGTCTCATCAGGGACATATTGTGAAAAAGAAGGATGTATCAGCTCCTCGCCGCAAGGAGCAGCGAGGACAAAGGGGGGAGGCCAATCAACCTCTGCTAATAAAATATCATAGGAAGACGTCAATTTGTCCCAAAAAACAGCATTTATAGTGCGTTCAATATCACCCTCAATCTGAAGAGCTACATGATAAACTCTATTTGGGGGAACTACGCGGGTATCCACTGTTTCAACAGTTATAAAAGTGTTGCTTTCGCCTCCAGAAACTGGTGGAGTGTCTGGAGAACTATGGTAACTTCCACCACGCTGTTGAGGAGAGTCACCGCCCAGCTCCTGTCCAGGAGGAGGGTTCTCACCGTCTGGGGCATATATTTCACTGTCAAGGTGGCAACTTTTTTCTTCTGAAAAGGGGCTTGATGTGGAGGTGGTTCCTCCCGTTTGACTTTCACGTCAAACTGGCGCTGGGGGTCTCTCCTTTGTTGCGTGGACTCGCCTTGTCTGCGATCCTGTTGTCCCGCTCCGCCAAATTGTTGATCCGACGATTCCTGAAGGAACAAGGAGAACGGGGATCAGGAACCTGGAACCTCGCAGGTGTTTTAATTTTAGAACCATCACGTAAATCATATCTACGTTTAGAAGCGTCAGGTGGTGGTAAACCAGCACAAGACTTAGGCTTCTGTTGCTGCTTATTTCTGTCCCTTGTCTTCTTTGGAAAGACTGGATGTCCCTCCTTGTCAGGAGGGGGTTTACCCTGAGATTGGGTAGATGGTCTGATTCCCAAATGATTGCATCCCAATGATGTATAAACATCGGCAATAATAATCGGCAGCTGACGCTCCCGATCAACGTCTGCCACCGCCGCTAGGTGTTGGCGAACTTGTAAGCAAACAGCTTCACCTTTAATGTTAGAAAGAATCATGTTGGAGACTATGGGAAAAATACCCACCAGTTTCATCCCCAAATCCAGGGCGGGACCTGCCCCGTGTTCATCCTGTACCCATTTCAGAACGCTCTGTAGAACGCTCATGGAAGGGGGGCCATAACAAAGGGTATACACTGATGCAAACACAGTCCCCCAGGTGTTGCAGTCCACTAAAGGGGGAATCATAGCATTAGGTAAACACATAGTAAGGATCCTGTGTTTCTCCACAGGATTAGTGTGTGGGAAAACAGCATCAAGCTGTTCAATTTTCTGAGCTATCCAAAAAGGAACGTCCTCACGATTCTGAGGATGTTTGCCAATCACCGAAATAATCATAACAGGGCTAATCACAAGGCCTCCGCCCTGAATCGGTACTGGGGGCGCAGCCCAAAAAAGCTCGAGAAATAAATTGGATCACCCGTCTATACAGATGAACCACTTGAGTATATAGTAAACGTACTTCCGCCACATTAGCATTTTGATAATTGGGATGTGGCGTAAAACCAGCAACACTGGCCATGTGGCCCATTAATGCTTAAGGGACCCATTAGAACAAATGAGATAGGGTGGGGGAGGGGGCCATTAAACCAAATCTGGTGCTCCCAGAACGTAAGAGGAACCTCAATCACCGCATAAGGACGATACCACGTCAGTGCAACAGCGACCGTATAAGCATGAAAGAAATTGTCATTCACATCCACCACGGGAATTGTTACCCAGGATTAAAAGACCTCAAAGCGGTATGCAGGATCCGCCTCAACCACAAAAACAATTGGAGACCCACATTGGGGACCCCATGCTGTGTCAAATGATGTGTAACCACCGCACGGCAATGCATCGGAATCGCGATCGGTTGTGCCATCGCATATAGCAAAAAACGGGAAAAAACGGTAGCCCAAAATGGGTCAAAAACCTTTTACAATCCAAGCTTGAAAAACCTACAGCAATAGCTGAACCCCACAGACTGAGGAGGCAAAGCCCTCCCACCACAAACGTCTCCGGGTACCGGTGAGAGGGTATCGTGGACAAGCACAAACGCTACTCAGAGGTCTCGCTAATAAGTACCAGACCAAAAGTTGGCAGCGCTATGTTGCAGAGATTCTGCGAAATCACAGAACTATGCTTGGGAATATGGAACCTTAGTAGGTAGGGACTGAGTTACCCTACCACCTTAGTACCCATGAGCATGGGACTGACTAGCTATAGTGTCTCATTTGCCCTCCTACTCACTCACAGAGGAACAAGTAATTAAACACCCCAAAACACAACACTCACGACTCTCTCAGGAATCGCGGTGGCAAGACACACCCTTTCACTCACGCTCTTGTTCTCGTCCACAATAAGTTCTGACAGAGACACGAACAAGTTTAAAATATTTATTTTAACTAACATGCTCTAATTTGCAGTATACGTGCCACAATCAGTAGAAAAATGCCTAACACAAATTTGCTTAGCATAGCAAGTAGTCCGTAAACCATAAAAGGAGCTGTCATAATGAATGTCTAACTAGCCTAACCTCCCGCCCCTTGTCTAGAAGCAAGATGATTATATATTAGTAGATCTCTGGGTGTTGTCAGCAGACCCCGTACCTCAGTCTATAGATGGTAGATCTACATCACAGGTGCTGTCATCCTCTTCTCCCTGGAAAGGTCCCTCTCCAAGTGTCCCTCACCTATCCTTGTACCCTCGTATGACCAGAGTACGTGTTCCCAAACAACAGCTGCATCTGCATGTTTTGTCTAAGTGCTAGGGCCTGACCAGAACAAAATAACAATTGGCATTGTTGTTCAACCTTGGTCACAATGTGCAGACTAAATCCCAGGAACGAGCAAAGTGTAAAATACAACAGAAAGTTCTTATGTGAAAGTTGCAATGTGGCACAAGTAAAATAAACTCGTGTAGGAACGTGCGCAAAGCAGCGACAGTCAGCAACGTGCTCATGCTAACATAGCGAAGACGACAATGACCATCTGGGCCACGTGACAGTTTTCTTAAGAAGTGTGACACCCTTGACAGTATTCCAGCCCTACAAACAAAAAGTATCCACAGATGAGGAGCTTGCCAGTATAGTCAGCATTTATTGATTTTTCCACAGCGTTCGACAAGGTAGACCGAGAGACGCTGTGGAGAAAATTGCTTGTGTTAAGAATGCCCACCCATTTTTTGAGGCTAATAATAAATAGCCCTCCACTCCTCTACCCAAGTTCTGATGGGGGGGAAACCAAGGTCTGTCGAGAAGAGTGGCGATGCAGAACAATCTGAAGCAGGGGTTCCTGCTGGCGCCACTACTCTTCTCGCTCTATATTTATGATTTGCCTCGTAGAATGGGTATGTCAAAGGGGTCCCGCCTAAACTTGGTCTAACGGATATTTGTTGTCTTTTATATGTTAACGATGTGATCCTGATGAATCTAACTCCGATAGGACTTCCAAGGCACCTTTGTGACTTGGAAAACTATGCAGAGAAGCGACTTTTTAAAAATAAATATCTCCAAGAGTAAAGTCCGGACTTTTAGGAAGAAAGGCACCAGAACTAGAACTGTCCCGCCATTGAAACTGGAGGAACTGTCGGTGGGGAGGAAAGATCGGCATGGTGAGGTAGGCGTCCTTGAGATTGTGGCACGCCATCCAAGCGTTCCCGCGGCCATTCTGAGGAGAGAAACAATGACAGTTAGCAAATCTTGCGAGCGCTATAATATCACCACACAATGCAGAGCTGATCAGAATAACCACATAAACGAGGAAAAAATAAGGGCCAAACAGCCAGAACCACTTATCTGGCTGCTGGAGCAGCGAAGCAAGAAGAGGTGCCTGCAGCAACAAGGGAGTATCAAGGGGACCATGGACTGCTGATTTGACAATGATTACTGTTGTTGTTTGTTATGGGAAATTAAGTCTTTTGTTCTGCTTTTTACTTGGCTGCTGTAATAAAAGTGAAGAAAGTACAGCATAATCCTCTCCTCCAGTCCTCACATAGAATTGCAAGTTGAACCCTCCTTCCACACTGAAGCTTCTACAATTGATGAAAAGAAAGGAAGAATGTTACTGTGCGCCTGGTGTTCAGTCTGCAGAATGTCATGAAGTTTTCTTCAAACCTAAAGTTGCATGGCTGTAACGCTCACACCAGCTGCAGGCCGTAGCGGCTGGATGAAACAGTACATGCCACCAAGCAGAAGCCTATGTCTTTTAGGGCTTCATGTGCATGTGCCTGGTATTTATAAGAGGTGCTGTAAGGGAAGGTCTGAGATGCATGGCTCCAGGGAATCAGATATGAGCACAACCTTGTGAGTGCTCACTCTCACTTGCAAGTCATGGATTCATATGGGGATGCCATCAGCTACGCTGTACGCTGCAGCTGTGCATAATGCTGGTGTGTGCACTCACTAGTATGTAGTGGCACAGGAACCAAGCTGCAATCAACTGATTGAAGGGTGAAACTGGTCCTGGGATACTTGTGTTCCAGTTCAAGGAGGACCTGGCCTGGGAGTTTGGGTTGGACTGTTCCCAATGGAGCAGGGTTAAGACTGATTTGCATATGGCTGGTTGCAAACTGAGGGGGCATTGTGTGCAAAGTAACAATGGACTAGGATGTGGCCCCGGGTAATTCCCAGTGGCTGAGAATACTTCAAGCATTCCGTCCAGCACTTTTTTGTATACTTTAGTGTGTGATAGAGGCATTGTTCTTCCATGTTTTCACATGCATGCTCTTTGTTGTGTATCTTTGTGTGTGCCTAGGTGCTGGTCATATCACTGTGTTGGGTCTGGCACCCTGCTGATGCCTCACTGCTCTGAAATCCAGGCTTTGCTGGGCAAAGGATGGGTGCAGGGTAATCCTTTTTGCTATGTCTCTCTTTTGTGCTCTTGATGTGTAATGTTCATGACCTTTTTTTGTGGCTAAAGTCTAGCGTACCCCGTAAAATGTCAAAATAAGACACTTGAAATATTTTGGCATGTGTCACGGAAAAGCATACAATGCCCAGGCAGACTTTATTGCATAAGTAACAAGCATTGGCATAGCCAATAGGTCTCGTCTTTGGGACCTTATAAGTATTTAGTTATGCAGCACAATATCCTTGGTGCAACAACATCAACTGTTGCATGGCTAAACACTTATAAGGTCCCAAAGGCGAGACCTATTGGCTATGCCAATGCTTGTTTAAATGTGCCAACATCTCGCCAAGGCCTCTTCGAAGCGCGGTGGATGGGGAAGGGGGCATCATCTTGCGCAAGGACAGGGAGGGGGGCATTCTGAAGAGGGTGTATGGGGGACAGATCCAATGCAGGCATAGCTGCCAAGGTTTCAAAATGCTATGTGTGACAATTTAATAATTTCAGTATAATTACGAGTGACATTTCAACAACTATGAGTCACACTGTGTAGAGAATGCAGCGTGTGTGTGTCACTGACCCAGGCCAGACAGCATGGAGTGTAGAACACAGTGTGCCTCCTACCCCAGGCCAGTGGGCTGTGGGAGAATGCTCCTGGCGATGCTCACTTTCCCCTCTGGAAACCTTCAACCGGAGTCCGCTGTAAAACGAGGCATTTTTAAAAAAAAATGTGCCAACATCTCGCCAAGGCCTCTTCGAAGCGCTGTGGATGGGGAAGGGGGCATCATCTTGCGCAAGGACAGGGAGGGGGGCATTCTGAAGAGGTATGTGGGACAGATCCAATGCAGGCATAGCTGCCAAGCTTTCAAATGATATGTGTGACAATTTAATAATTTCAGTATACTTACGAGTGACATTTCAACAACTATAACCCAAGACAGAGAGCTGTGAAAAGAAAAATATGGTGTGTGTTTGTGTCGCTGACCAAAATCAAGGAACTGCGTCTCACGGCGCTGGAAGTGAAAGGATTAAAGTAGTGTGGGTGTGTGCACGTGCCCTGGTCCTGGCTGTGGTGCCGAGCTTGCCAGAGTACACTGGTGTGTTGCTTTGGACAGGCGGAAGTAGTGTGTTCCCCATGTATCCTCGGTACCTGTCTGGTAACCCCCAGCCAGTGCTTCGTTGTTCTTTTTCTGGACAGACCGCGTTTGTCGCGCTCTTGCATGACGCCTGGTCGTGTTGCTCATAAGAACATGTACTGCTCTACAGCACCGGGTTGTGTCAGTGGTCAGGCATGGACTGTGTTGGCGGGCAGGCGTCTGTTCATTGTATCACAGCTTCTGAATGAAAGGAAAGGGAAAGGCTGAGGGTGTCGAACAATGCCTCTATATAGGCACTTTATACAAAGAAACAGTTTGGCTCACACTCTGTCATGTGCTGGCTCACACTGCGAGGTTAAAAATAAAAATCATGTCATGTCATGTGCGAGGTTAAAAATATGCGAGGGGCTCAAAGATGCAGTGGCGCGATTCCCTTGCGGGAGCGTGCGAGGTTAAAGATATGTTAGGGGCTCAAAGGGGCAGTGGCGCGATTCCCTTGCAGGTGCGAGCTTTAAACCATCTGTTTGCAAGTTAATTACAAACAGATGGTTTGAAAACTCGCTCCCGCAAGGGAATCGCCAAACGTGCACGCGTTGCCATTCAAAGCAATGCAACGCGTGCACGTTTTTGGCCAAAAAAGCGAGTCGATTACAAGAGGTCCCCTCCTATGCAGCGCATGCGCGCTGCGTAGGCGAGACCTAAAAAGGCGTATTTAGTGGGCTGAATGAACAAAAGAATAACATCAAAGCTGGTGACAAGGATCATCAGTTGCAAAGCATATTATTGATGCAAAATACAGTATTAATCAAATTCATATTTCTTGGACACGTTAGATAAATGACCATGCCGGTTTGGCAAGAAGAAAAGATGACCTGAAATCTATTGGATGGAGTGTTTGATTCAGGAAATCTCAGTGGAATGAATGAAAATCAATATATGACGTGTTTGCTAAAGAGCTATTATGGAGTACAGTCATGGGATGCTGGTATAAATAATGAAATTAAAGAGTACATAATAGATATGAAACAAGATTAAATGATTGAAGGTTACAATATTCATCACAGAAATTTGTTTAATTGGTATACAATATTTATTGGGCAGAAAAAAGAAAGGTTGCATTTGAAGCAAGAATTGAATTTGCAGCACAGAATGAGAAAGGACGATTTATAAAAACAACGTTCAAATGAATAGAACTGGTATGGACAGGAAAGAAAGGCATTTTGGGAAAGCAAGGTTGCAATCGCGGTAGGAAAAAGAGAGCATCGTGTTGATGAATTGCAGTAGGTTCCAAATAGTCTCTCAGGCTTTCTTAGTACATGTCAATGGAGGAGCCATAGTTTCCATGCTTGATAATATGACTTCAGATCTGAGAGTTAGGTGGGGAGGTTATGTCTGGTTATGTAGGTAAAACCTAATGACAAGATAAAGGGATCAATAATTTATTTTGGATTGTATTTCAGAGTAAATGGGAAAAAAAATGGAAAACGATTCTCTTATCTCTTTACGAAGTTCCATTTTAATGTTAATCCTAAAATTCTTTAAGAACTGGAACAACAAAGAGATATTGTTTGAGGAAAATAATCTATTTGGAATTTAATTAATGGATTACTTGATAGAACATACATTTTATGATATTCAGTAGGATCATTAAATAAAAATGAATAATGTATTTCAAATACTCAAATCAAAAGGAATAACATATCAACTAGCTGTGTAATGTTTTTCGTACACTAAGGTGAAGGTTACAGAATATTCATTCGATGTTGAATCCCTAATAGTGAGTGAAGAAATATAAAGATACAGTTCAAATAAAGATACAAAGTTGGAAGCGCATCCTTTAGGGTAATAATGTAAAGTCATTTTTGAGACCCGCTAACAAGGCAGCAGGTACATGTGTTGTGTTTAAATTCGAAATTACTATAATCATCACTATGATAAATCAGCTATCTGGGCACAGAGTTCCTGGTTAGTTGTGTAGAGTGCAGGCATGGGAGGTTGGAATAAAGGAAATATTTTTCAAACTTGTACCATTAATTGCAATATGTATCTTAAATGGTCAAGTTGGTGTCCTTTTCATTGACTGAGTGTACCTGCCCAACAAGTGCCCACTGCAGGATAGGGGGCAAACTCTCCAGCCTGCCTCCCATGAGGGGGGTGGAAAGACTGTGGACCAGATTTATGACAGTTTTGCGACTCGCAAAACGGTTGCGAAACGATTTGCGCATGATAAATGAGCCGTACAGGATGTACAACAGGCAGTCGCAAATCAGAAATTGCGATGCGGCAGATCACTGAGCCGCAAAAATATGCGAGCGGAATTTGCGTGTTTCGAATAGCGACTCGCTATTTGCGAGTCGCAAACCTTCATGCACATACAAGTCACAATTTGTGAGTAAGCGCAAAATTATCCATTTACACATGCAATTTACCGTGAATCAAAACCAGGTGGTAACAGGGCCCAACCTATAAAAACAGCCCCAGAATGCATCACAAATCTGACTACAATGGCTGCTTTGTACGTGATAGCGAGGAGGATCCAGATTTTGGCTGCTCAACAGAGGAGGCAAAGACAGGAGAGAATTTTCAGAGTCAGGCTAACCATGTTTAACAAGACAGAGGAAGAGACGTTTGACCAGTACAGACTGAGTAGCACTGTGATTCCAGAGCTAATAGACATCTTGACGCCACACAACTAGAAATCAGAACCCAACGCAGCAATGCAATCCCCCCATGTCCAGGTGTTGCGCTCCCTCCATCTAGTGGCCACTGGTAGTTACCAAGATGTCATTGCAGTGGCTGGAGGGGTGTCGCAGAGTGCGCTTTCGTGTTTCTTCTGCAAATTCCTTGACGCCGTGATCCACCACATACACGAACACATCTACCTGCCCAGGGGTGCAACAGAAATTCAAAATATAATAACCCAATTTTACAGGATAGCAAGATTTCCACAGGTAATTGGCTGCATATATGGGACCCATGTGCCCATATGTCCCCCATCCAACCTGGAATACATATTCCGGAACCGCAAGAGCACACATTCACTAGACATTCAGGTAGACTGCAATGCACAACACATCATCACAGACATTATAGCTAAATTTCCAGGGAGCACCCATGACTCCTACAACTTTCACTACAGTGGCATTCACCAGCGACTAGAAAGGGGGGAATTTAACGAAGGATACCTACTAGGTAATGCAATGTGATGCACAAAATTAAATGTATCAGTGCAAACAATACTCTCTCTATGTTGTCTCACCCTCATATTTATCTCAACAGGTGACAGTGCTTATGCCCTGCGGTCATGGATCCTCACGCCCTACCTGAATCCCAACAACCCACACGAGAGACGGTACAACAGTGCACACAAACGCCCCAGAAGTATGATTGAGCGCATCTTCGGCATCCTTAAATCGCGCTTTCGGTGCCTTCATAAAAGCGGTGGGGCCTTGCAGTATGAGCCTGTAATGGCTTGCAAAATATTTGCAACATGTGCAATTCTTCACAACATTGCCTGCAGGAGGGGCCTACCCATAGAGGTGTCTGATTCCGATCAAGAGGACGATGACCCTGGCCCACCTGTCCGACACCCACCCGAGCAAAGTAGAGCAGCAGAGGGGAGACAACGCAGGGACCACATAGCCAGACAATTTTTTTCACAGTAAGATGCATCCTTTTACATTACACCCTCCACAAATGACAAGACTAGTATCAGATTTCACAAACTGGGAAACCCTTTATTACCTGCAGGACAACATGTCCTTCATGGGTAACATAATCGAAATCAGTTTAACAAAACGTGGTTACTCCACCACCAACAATGGTCCAGGGGGGCAATAGCATGGTACACATGCAATGTCCAGTCACTTCCTGCCTCTTCTGGTTACTTGTTGGGTTTTACCCTGTGGGGATGTGGGCTGCAGGCTGCTGCTCCTACACAGCATGAGTGTCTCCACAGTGGAGACACTGCTGTGGCTGGATACTTCACTGTCAGGAGCATCCCTCATCAACCCCTGTGACAACACTGGAGGTCTGTATGGCCTCAAGAGCAGCGGTCATATTCTGCAGATCTCTGGCCACATCTCCACTATAGTGGCCCATTTCCACCTGCAGGCCCAGTGTGCATCTTGAGTGGAGGCTGGTTGCCCAGGCCGGGCTACCAATCGCCCGGGTCAATGCCCCAATCCTGCTTGCCCCGCCCCTCTCAATGTGCCTCTGCTGCCTCCTCTTTTCCGCCAGCTCACTGTAGAGTTGTCCCATCACCCTAGTCAGGGCATCTAACTTGACATCCAGCCGGGCATGGTTGTCTGCCATTTGGAGGGACAAGTTTGTGAACGCATGTGCCAGCTTTCTGTTGATAACCCTCAACTGTCTTTGTTGCAGCCGCTAAATTTGCAGCATTGCCTGCTCAATGCTGATGGCTTCCGCCTGGTCACCCATGCCTGCCTGGAAGTGGGCATAAGGCCTTGCCTGTTTCCGCCTCTGCAAGCGATGCGTTGGATGCAGCTCTCGGACCCTGGTGACAGGAGTTGTTGCTGGTGCTGTTGCTTGCTGGGATGTGTTGTCCTAGCTGTCTGATGTACCTGGTTGCGAGTCTGCCTGGACATCCAGCTCTGCCTCCATCAGGTCAAGGTCCTGCTCTTCCCCTGCTTCCTCTTGTGTGTTATTGACTGGCACAGGTGCTTCTATGTGGTACATGTAAAAAAACAAATGCACATGTGAGACACTATCTCAGTTGTCGGACCATGTTCTTCAGCTCATGTCAGAGAGTTACTCCACTGCCTAAATATCCCATGATGCCACAGCTGTGACTTCTGGTGCCTGTAATGGAGTGTCTAGGGGGTATCTATGTTACATCCCTGAGGTACACGCTGCCTCTGTATCCTGTCCAGGATCCTGATGTGGGGTCATTAGATGGTCCCGCTCTGGACACTTGGGACTGTCCCAGCCGTGCATCTGTCCTTGCCTGAGCATGAGAGCACAGGTCGTACCACCTTTTCTTGAGGTCATCAATGGACCTATCTGTAACTCTGAGGACATTAATTTGTTGCTGCATCGCCCTTCAGATCTTGCATTTTTCAGATTCTGGAAAATTGTGGGATGCCCGGCCAAACAGCTGTTCAAGGTTGTTGCAGCAACCATCTGTAAGAATTTCCACTTCTCTTTCAGAAAACTTGATTTTGCGCTTGCGCTCCTTTGCTCCCTTCTCGCTCTGCTAGCTGGACATTGCAGGGCTTGCTTGGTGTCTGGATGCAGTGTTGAGTTTGCTTCTGGCTCCACTGTGTGCTCCTACTGCTATGCGGTAATCACAATCAACACCACTTCCTGGTTTGGGGTCCTTCTGCTGTTCCAGGAAGTGGTCGGCACTTTTGAAAGCTGTGGTCGCAAACTGCGACCCTCTCACAATTTGCGACCCACCCGCAGTCAATTTACGACCCACTCGCAGTCAATTTACGACCCACTCACAATATGCAGACACATACAGACTTGCTAAATGCGAGCCCGGTAATTGCGATGCGACTCAATTGCGAGCCGCAAATTGTGGGCCAGAATTGGTCGTACATTCCATTTAGCGACTCGTAATTTATGAGTCGCTATTTCTCACAAATTGCGAGTCACTAATTCTCGCGTCACATCTGACCCTGTATTACTTATTTGCAGCAGTAGCATATCCCTATGACACCCCTTCCAAATAATTTACCTGGTGTCTGCTGGGCTTTCTGCCACCCCAGAGGTGGCAGATTGACGGTATATACCCCATCCACCCCTGGGTAGGCAGATCAACTGCTTTGGAGGGCCCCCGGGCCTGGGCCTTTCCTAACATCACCGTAAAGACATTTCTGGTGTCTATTGGTGTGGATCGCTGTTTCGGGATTGCTCTCTCAGGGCAATCCCCAGACACGGATCCACTAGGGAGAGGTGGCCCCTTTCCAATGCTGCCTGCCCTGTACTGATCAGTGAAGGGGAGGCAAAATTATGCCCCCGCACCAATCTGGAAGTGACACCAATGGGCACTATTAGCGCCCATTGCTTTTTCTTTCTATCTGTGCCGTATAGCACATGGGTGTAACAGGTGAGTGGGAGGAGGGTTGGAGGCTGAGGCAGAAGAAATTCTGCTTTGGCCCCAACGTTAAAGGAAAAAAGGAAGCCTCTGGTGCTTGCACTGGAGGTTCCTTTCCAAGCCAACCCAGCATCGGCTAAAAGCTTCACTGGGGTGGTGGTGCAGGCGTCAGCCTATGGCCAACGGCGGCACTGAAATGGTTATAATACTGTTTACTTAAATATTTTTTGATAAAATGGCTTGTTTGTTTTTTTTCTCTATGTTTTCTTTTACGTGTAGTGTTTGTTAATTTTTATTTTTAGAGTTATATTTAAATAGTTTTGTGTTTTCTAATGTAATTTTGTAATCTGTTACCATTTTTAATGTATTAGTTTTTAAATTATGTAAGTATATGTTATAATAATATAAAAATGTTGTCCTGTTGAATAGGATTGATATGTATTTTTTCAGTGTCAAAAATATATTAGTTAAATATATATGTCATTAATTATTTATTCATGTTGGGACAGGAATTTCCCCTACATGGTAAAATGCCATGTGTCCCTGCCATGAGTGCCTGACTGCTAACGGAACTGGTAGCTTGACTTTTAATTTGGCCCCGGAAGCATGCTAGTCTAGTGTGTATGCAGGTGCCTAGGCATGTCCATGGTAATGTAAGGTCGGGAACTTGTAACCTGGAGGGGCACACCATGTAGTGGGTATTGAACTACTGTAAATGCCTTGGGTGCATCACATAAAGGGGTGGTGGCAGTGTACCATGTTTTGTGATTCCTACTGACTCATTTCGTGTAAAGTTCCACTATTATGCAGAAACTTGGCCTAACATTCCATATGAGTGTGTGGGTGTGCGCAGCAAATGTGTAGCACATGTATGGTAGTAAAACTCTGAGTTTTATGCAACCAGTTCTGTTTGGTTTTATCAACAAAGATCACAGCGCTTCTGTGGTTCCTTTCCACCATTCCATACACTCATTATAATCATCAACTTAACTGTCCACAGTTAACAAAAATGTGTTATGTAAACTCACTAAAAGTACGTCTCAAAATGATGAAAAAAAGGGGGGAAGGAAGGAAAATCCCAAGATGTAGTGTAGTGAAGGTGACTGGCACAGAGTATGCCCTTTCAATGGAGGAGACCTCTTTTAGGACAAGAACCCTCACTCACCCGAAGGAGACATGCTTCATCATAGGGTTCCCTCCTCACACCAGGGCCGCAAGGTCACTGATGTGGGCTACAACTCTTCCGGGCCTGAAGAGGAGCTGAGGTGTTTTAAGGAAGGGACCAAAGGTAGGGGTGGTGAGGGGCAGAGTGCAAAGGAGGAAGGTTAAAACTGTATACCGGAGGCCAAATATCTTTTATTCTGCGATCTCCTGGGGCAGGATTAAAAAGAAAGAGGACTGGGAGTTATCAGCAAATATACCCCTACAATAGGTCAACATGTTTCTGCCCTTTGGTGATCCCAACAGGGGTTCAGGGGCATTCTTCGGGACCAGATGATAAGTCACTTTGCATGAAAAATCATATATATATATATATGATTATATATATAAAAAACAAAAAAGTTTTACCAGGCGCCAAACACTAGCTTAAAAAATAGTCATCAGTCCCTTTATGCATTGCCTCTGTTGCGCCCCAACCCTAAGGGAACCTTCTGGAGGAGATGGGGCAACTAGTGGAGTAAGATAAACTTCAGTAAATGCGGGGTGTAGCAGGGAGGGGTGCATTTGATGTTCCAGGACTACCCTTGGTGCTCTACACAAACTACTGGGGGAGTTCAACTGGTTCAACTGCTTGGCACAAAGACAATTATTTCATCCTATGCCCTGGCATTATCTATCATTCGCAGTCCCCTCTTTGCTTCCCTATGTAGGAGGGACCCCTCTTCTTCAGCCCACTTTTCAACTCCTTGTGCCACATATAGTAACTAGGCCCCCTGGGCTCTTCAAGCCCCTGGTAATCTGCCACTAGTAAACCTCTGTGTAGTGTGATTCTTTCCACTGGGGCCAGTAGGATCCATTTTAAATGACCCTGGTGATGCATGGCACAAGACGGAGGATGAGGACAACCTCATCCAGACAGTGGAAGTGTTTTGCCTACATCCTCTAGTTGGAGGGTGGAGACCCAGTCACTGAGTCGAGGAAGGATGGAGACAGTGTTTTCCTTAAACATTCAATGAGGACGGACCTTGTTAGTTCTTCCTGAACACCGCGATTTGGTAAATGGTACGGGTGAGGGGTGAGACTGGAGTTTCTCTGTTGTTCAAGCTGAGGACGTTTAAGGCAAAGGCTGTCCTTTTGTCTGTGTCTGATTACTGCTTCAGGAAGGTGTATGACAGCCAGGTACAGAGATCTCACACTTCATTGCACCATGTTTTGGATATTCCTTTTTGTAGCAAGACCCATTGCTACCTGTTGTAAGAGCCATCACCTTTCCCTAAGGTTGTGTCTGAGAAACAGCCAGAAAACTATAATTGAAAGAGAACAACCCCTAGCCAGTTCTAAAACCTTAGACAGTGGATTCTATTCTATACTATTCTTTGGAATTTATATATCCCATGGCTACCCAACGGGCCTGCCAGCTTTGTTAATAACCTCAGCTCTGAAAAAGGTGTATAAAAGTAGTATCCGAGCCACCCCACTTGGTTTTAGTTCCAAGTTGTTTATGACCAAGGATGGGCTTGAAAGACAGCTGTGTGATCAGGGCTCCCAGAGGTGAGGTGACATCACCTGATGTTTTGTACAACTTGCTGGAGAAACTGAAGTTTGATATAGCACCTAGAAGCCTTCATGCCTGAGAAAGAGAGTGCCTGGCCCTGCAGGAAGAAATACTGTCCAGGAGGCAAAGCTAGCTGTTTTGCCAGCATGAGGAACACCCAGACGTTTCTAACTGCCCTTGGGTACGAAGTTGGAGCTGAAGCCAGCCCATCGAGGATGTGGCCTAACAGCTAGAGCGGTCGACCTCGAAGCTGGGGAACCTCGCCAGGGACACTCAACATCCTGTGATTCTAGTCAAATCACTTAATCTCCCCATGCCTAACAAAATGAATGTGTCCGTCTGTAACGCAACTAGTGCTCATGTAAAGCGCTTTGATACCTTTGGGTCAAGTTCATGCTTTATAAAGCTCCCAACAAGGGGGCGTGGCCAAGCAGGCTACGATGGGGGTCGTGCCGTGCTGAGGCTCCGCACACGGGCGCAAATTTTAATATTCCCTTTGCGCCAAACTGGCCGAAAATCGGCTGAAAAGTGGTCTGAAAACTAGGAGAGCCCGGCGCTTGTGCTGAATCCTGCTCCTGAGCGGTATTCCGATAAACTGAAGCCCTTTTACTGGAGAAGGCTCTAGGGACAAGATGGCACCCGCTGACACCCGGAGACCGTTCCGGCCCGGTTGAGCCCACAACTGGGTGCAGAGCTCCCGAAACGAAGATTGCGGAGACCAAGACTCGCCCAGCTGTGAAAGCACCGACGCTGGCACCCCAATACTGGCAGAGAATGACAGCCCACAGTGCATAGGGGCGAGTTGGACTGGGCTGCAAGCCTGACCACAATCCTCCCCACCGAAAGGCCTCGGAAGACGGCGGCAATTTAGACCCTCATCAAGTGGTGCATAGAGGATGAGAAGAGAGTCAGCGCCATGAAGTAGAGGTCAGTGGGACCCCCCCCCTCAAATAATGAGCGCAGACCCACCATGGCGCTGAGACAACGAGAATGCCTGACTTTAAAATGCCGAAGTCAGAGCTAGCCTCGCATCAAGAGGGCATTGAGCCTCAGCGCCAATCTTCATTACAGTGCAGGAGGAGGGGGCTGCAGAAGTGCGGGGCAAACCATGAGCCACCCGGCGCAAGTGCGGAGAGATGCACTACTGCGTGGCGAATTGAGTTGCCCCCCACCCCGCCAGAGCGTTAATCGCCGCCAACAGCTCCATATTCACAAGGAGATCATCACAGAGGGGGGGATCCACACGGCTGCAAGCTGGGCACGGTCCTGAGAAACCCCAGCGGGAGTTGAGCAGTGCCACGAGGCAGGGAGTGCCTGACCCCAACATGGCGGCCAGTAACCTCCGCTGAATCACCACAGCGGAGGAAGTACTGGGACAACTACGAAGCACGGCGGAACCCCTGGGCCTGAGGGGACCACAAACATTGCCAGCAAGCTACCCCGGATCCCTAGGGGGCCCCCCATTGCTCCAAATGTACCCCACAAACACAGGCGGCCGCAATCCCCGGGCCACCACCCGGGTAACCCTCAGTACATCACGCTGGTCGGTGAACTGTAGCACATCTATACGCAAGCTGACCGTGCAATAGACACCCGGGGTACGTCTCATCACCTAGGACAGTGTAGTGTAGTTCCTATTTCCCTAATAGGCTCTGCGCATTGGAATAATATAACCTATAGGCTTGACATAGGACTGAGGTCGGTATGTCCCTATCGAGTATATTAAACTTAATTACTTGTGCCAGCTAGCTCAGAGGCCACTAGAAACTCCTTGAGAACAAGAAGGGAGTAGTTTCTGGCAACCGCATAAACATGACCACTTTGTTTCCCTTTAGAATCGGAACACGTCTCAGAATCGTGGAAACAATAGATAACAGTTTCACTCAGTCAATCGTGCATGCTTAGTTTCTACAGAGTTACACAGAAAGGAAAGACGGGCATTTCAATAAAAGGGTTTTATTGAACAGTCTTGTTTCTCGTGTAAGAGATATGTGCTGTTATGATCACAAGACAGTATGCAAGATAAATAATGTACAGCGTAAGCAGTAGAAAAAATAATACTGCGCTAGCATTATCTTTTAGCATTTATTCACGTACATAAATAACATGAGCTAAAAATGCGAGTACTCATACGATGCGTCTCTAAGCTAGTTCTACCCCAATGTACCTAACCTAGTATAGGTGTAGGGAAAGGTAAGAAGTAGGTGGAGTATTCTCTAGTATGGTAGACTAAGAGTATGTTAAGTCTAGTATGCCAAGAGTCCCTCTAGGTTCTAGTCAGCTCCATACCTTGAGAATGAGAGAGGTGGGCATCTCTTGCCGGATCTGGAACTCTAACACCCCGCGAAGGGAGTCAGAACACTGGAAGCTGGATTCTTCTGCGTGCAGGAATGACAGCGTCTTCTCAGTGCGTCAGGCCGGGATACAGGCTCCTCTGAAGTCGAGGTCTCCTCTAACTTGCTTGGGCAAGGGAAGGTATATTTATACCTGGTAGGTGCCTTGGATTGTTAGCATTGACGTAAAGTCGGACAGAGGAAGACGTCAGGAATGAACCCTTAAGGTATAACGGTTCATACATAATAGATGAGTTCTTGGAGAAATCAATAGTCCTGTGCTAGGGGAACTCCAGAAGCTTAAGGGTCTGGTTTCTAAGAACTCGTTGTGACGTTAGGGCGGACGGATGTCGGTGACCATGCCTGTTTTTGGAGTGCACGGTTAATGCCTAAATAAGGACTGGGATTCTATGCCTATATAAGGGCAATGCGAATTGTGCCTATATAAGGACATGATTCAGGAAAACCTATATATGGACACCTAAAGCGGAATACAACAACAGCACCATGGGAAAACCACATACCACAGCGAGTACAGCCATGTCCGGGACCTCACAGGACAACTCCACGGGTACCAGACCACCGTCCAAAGAAGCTGCAGCTCCATCGGATCAATCCCTCTCGGAAAAATTGGACAAAGTGCTCGCAGCAATCGAACAATCCAGGGCATCCATGGAAGAAAGGCTGGGCACCCTAACAACAGACATCCGTCTGCTCAGAGACGATCACCGAAAGCTAGCAGATAAAGTGTCAGATGGGGAGAAACAGATAGCCACCATGCAGCCTTCGATCAATATGCATCAAGAGACTCTGCAAACCCTGCTTGGTCGCATGACCACCATGGAGGAGCGCATTGATGACCTGGAAGGCCGCTCACGGCGCTGCAACATCCGAGTGCTGGGGCTACCGGAAGACATTGAAGGCACTAATCCCGTGGAGTACATGGAACTTTGGGCCAAATCCTTCATTCCAAGTAAAGACCACACAGCCTTTTTCTCCATTGAAAGAGCCCACCGAGTCCCGGCTCGCACACCCCCACCGGGCGCTCCGCCTCGACCGATGTTAGCTACATTTCTGCACTTTAGAGACCGCGACGCGGTACTCAGAGCAGCTAGACAATATGGTCCCATTCAAGTTGAGAATAAACAAATAATGCTTTTTCCAGACTACTCCCGGGCAGTACAACGTCAGAGAACATCGTTCCTGGAGGTGAAACGCCGCCTGCGGTTGGAGAACATACAATACTCCCTACTATTCCCGGCTCGCCTCAAAATTATACACGAGGGCTCCACCGTCTTCTTCACGGATGCAGAAGAAGCCCAGGATTGGGCGGACCAACATTGCAAACAGCACCCCAGTGCAAAGGTCAAGTGCGTACAACACCCAAAGCCTCGACGCTCCAACCAACGTCGCCCAAGACCGCAAAACACAAAGGATGGTGTTGAGGCGCTTCCCCGATCCATGGGATCACCCGACCTGGAGCAAATCATACAGGAACGTCGTAAAGCCCTGCAGGCCGCGGCAGAGCTCAGGCCCTCCTGCCCCACAACGGACATAGACGGAGGTCCTCACATTTTTTCATCTGAAGAGGACGATGGCAGCGAGGAGACTCAATCCAGAGTTGACTCGTTGACACCACCGCTGGTCACACCACATACTGCTGACACTCTGATATGAACTGGCCACCAGCGGGGTGACTAGACAAAATATCGAAGTCAAAATATAGAATGGACAGAATATCGAAGTAAAAATATAGAATGGACATAATATCGAATGGACATAATATAGTGGTTAAAAATATCGAAATGCAGGTAAGTAATATCGACTGTCAAAATATCGAAGTACATAATATAGGCATTAAAATATATCGAATTTTTAATAATATCGAATTTTTTAAGTGTTTACTATGTTAGTATATGTGTTAAAAGTGTATATTATTTTTGTAATGTATGTTTAATTTTTTAAATAATGAATGTTATGTTATTTAATTTTTGCGTAATTTAATTCCGTAGCGGGTTGTGGGTTTATAGGGGAATAGGGTGGGAAGTAATTTAATTATAGTAAATTAAATATTAATTTTTAGGAATTATTAATTATTTTTAATTTAATTTTGCGTTTTAGTTCTGTAGCGGGTTGTGGGTTTATAGGGGAATAGGGTGGGAAGTATTTTAATTGTAATTAAGTAAATATTTATTTTAATTTATTTGTGTTGATAATTAATTTATTGTTAATTAATTATTAATTGGTAATTAATTTGTATTAATTGGTAATTAATTTTTATTAATTGATAAATTGATAATTATGTTAATTGTATTAATTTATTATTCGGAGCGGGTTGTGGGTTTATAGGGGAATAGGGTAGGAAGTAATTTAATTATAGTAAATTAAATATTAATTTTTAGGAATTATTAATTATTTTTAATTTAATTTTGCGTTTTAGTTCTGTAGCGGGTTGTGGGTTTATAGGGAATAGGGTAAGAAGTATTTTAATTGTAATTAAGTAAATATTTATTTTAATTTATTTGTGTTGATAATTAATTTATTGTTAATTAATTATTAATTGGTAATTAATTTTTATTAATTGGTAATTAATTTTTATTAATTGATAAATTGATAATTATGTTAATTGTATTAATTTATTATTCGGAGCGGGTTGTGGGTTTATAGGGGAATAGGGTGGGAAGTAATTTAATTGTAATTAAGTAATTAATGAAATTATTTTTGTGTATTGATAATGTATTGTTAATTAAATATTAATTGCTAATTTTTTTTATTACTTGTTATATTTTTGGTATTGAAAATTAATTGGTTGTTAATTATTAATAGGTAATTAATTTTTAATAAATAATATTTATTGGTATTTTTAATTAATTAATTATTAAATATTTTGTAATTGGTAATTAATTTTAATAATTTTTTTATTGGTATTGATAATTAATTTATTTTTATTTAAATATTAAATCAGTACTTTTCCTACTGTTGCACTCACTGGAGTGGGAATAGTAATTTTTACCCCTAAGCTATCCAACGCTTTCCCTACTTTTGCACTCACTGGAGTGGGAATAGTAATTTTTACCCCTACGCTATCCAACGCTTTCCCTACTGTTGCACTCACTGGAGTGGGAATAGTAATTTTTACCCCTACGCTATCCAATGCTTTCCCTACTGTTGCACTTACTGGAGTGGGAATAGTAATTTTTACCCTCCCGCTATCCAACGCTTTCCCTACTGTTGCACTCACTGGAGTGGGAATAGTAATTTTTACCCTCCCGCTATCCAACGCTTTCCCTACTGTTGCACTCTCTGGAGTGATAATAGTAAATTTTACCCTCCCGCTATCCTACGCTAAAAATATTGAATATTTTTTATTAATATTAAGTTAATATATATATGTATTAAAAAATAAAAATGTATGGTTTTTTTATAACTTACATTAATTATTTATTAATTTTAAGGTTATTTAAGTATTTTTAAGTATGTTTTAGTTAATTATATTTATTATTTCATTAATTTTACATTACTTTTAAGACATTTAAAAAATTCGATATTTTAACAAACTATATTATTTACAACGATATTTTGGATTCGATATTTTTGTACTTACCTGTTTGTAGATAGGAATTCGATATTTTGGCATTCTATATTTTATCCACGATATTTTGGCAGGTCGATATTTTGGCATTCTATATTCTGTCAGTGATCCCACCAGCGGCCCTAATGGGCGGGGTTTCCCTGCAAGCAGAACTATGATATAATTCACGTTGTGAGATCTATAGAGGTACCAGTTTAGTAACTACACATTCCTTCCACAGGTCAGTAGGCGCACAATGATTTTACAAATGCCCCAGGGGAAGCGAAACCTCGCTGGCATGCGACGCCACCCCCACATTATGTTAAAGCTCTCTTCTTACATAAGAGGAAGTTTGGCCGTATCGCTTGTTGCAATAGGTCCCCAGTATTGGGGCTGTTCCCCTATCCCAGTTACCCTTTCCCACGTTGTTACACAACACTACACTGTACCATCATACCCCCAACATCAGAGGGACATAGCTGAACCTGACGAGCAAAGGCGGGTTGGGGAAAAGCGTCCGGTCAAACCTTGGTGCGGCACCCCACTGCGTCCCCCCCCGTAATCTCCCTATCCACAATGGCGCATAAGGGAACCATCACTATTCTTACACTAAACGTGCGAGGTATGCACACAGCACGCAAGTGATACTCGACTTACGCCTACATAAACTGGCAGAATGCACAGATTGCGCTGCTGCAAGAAACCCACCTGACCATGGGAAAGCTAGCAAAACTGCGCAAGCGTTGGCGTGGTATTTTCTGCGCCACCACATACTCAGCCTACGCCCGTGGGACGCTTATATGGATACACCCAGGTGTTCCATTTCAAGAACTGTCCAGAACAATAGACCCTGAGGGTCGATACGCCCTTCTGCAGGGACTCCTGGATGGGCAGCCAATAGTCCTCGGAAGCATATATGCACCTAACACGGACCAGAGCAAATTCTGGGACGCGCTTTCACTCCCACTTAGTTCACACACGCAAGCACCACGGATACTGGGAGGAGATTATAATTGTGTACAGAATACGGAATTAGATAGATCCTATCCCCCCCATCCGGCCTCTCCAATAATAGTGCAAGCCAAACGCTTTGCAGCATGGGCAGCCCACTGGTCACTGACAGATGCCTGGCGATCTAAATACCCAAACACACGGCTCTATTCATTCCACTCAATCCCACACGATCTCAAGGTCCGACTAGACAGCTTCCTATGTTCCCCCCCCCCATCCTGACCACAATCACTGAGTCTGAGTACCTGGGCAGGGTCATGTCAGACCATGACGCACATACGAACACTCTCGCGTGGCGCCCTCCCAGACCACCGGTCCCCACCTGGCGCCTGCCCAAGGAATGTCTAGATGACCCAACATTTATGCAAACTCAAGTAGAACACATACAAAACTATTTCAGTGAAAACACATGCACGGCCACCACACGAGCTGCGGAATGGAATGCATTCAAGGTAGTTATCAGGGGCACGTGTATACAACATATCACAAGAGTACGGAAAACCCTTGAGCACAGAGTCTGCGAAACAGAACGTACGCTGGCCGCACTGACACAAGCAACAGACAAAAATGAAGCCACGCCGGTCCAAGTAGCGGAAGCTAAAACCGCATATGCGGAGGCCCTAGCGGATCTCCGCAGATATAATTTTAGGGCATACGTGGCCAGGGTACATAGAGAAGGCGATAGAGCGGGGGCGTTGCTGGCATGGCTAGTGAAGCAGGACACAACTCTCCCACCGATAACGGCGATATGCACCGAAACAGGCGCTATAGTGAGTTCGCAAGTCGCCATTCTAGACACATTCCAACAACATTATACACAGCTTTATGCCGCCCCGGCCCCAGCAGACTCAGAACGACTTGCTCGGTTCCTGGACAGGTATCCCCTACCACGTATAGCGCACAGCGACAGACGCACCCTAGATGAGCTCATAACCGCGACCGAGACCAAGCAAGCGCTTCAGGCATTGGCCACTTGTAAGGCCACCGGACTGGATGGCCTCCCACTAGAGTTTTACCGCACCTTTGCGACACAGCTAGTTCCTCAATTAGTAAAGCAGTTCCAGGCGGCTCTAGACGAAGGTGGGTTACCGCAATCTATGAATGAGTCGGTGAACCTATCATTCCTCAAACCGGACCGAGATCCACAGCTCGTTGATTCGTACCGGCCGATAGCTCTCTTACCTGCGGACTACAAAATATAAGGGAAAATATTGGCAGGCAGGTACGCCACAGTCCTCCCAAAGATAATTCACCCCGATCAGTGTGGGTTTGTACCGGGTAGGAACACCTCTTACAACATAAGGCGCCTGTTTCATGTCCAGGACCAGATCCGTGACCGATTTCCCTGGGCGGCGTGTCTGGTCCTGGACCTGGAGAAGGCTTTTGATACTCTCCTTTGGCCCTACCTATTTCAGGTCCTACTGCGGATAGGGGTGGGACCCCGCTTACTAGCATACACAAAGTTAATATATTCAACATCAACATCTAGGGTGAAACTCGGGCACCATATGTCGCCATCGTTCCCAATACTCAGAGGTACACGCCAAGGCTGCCCACTCTCCCCACTGCTTTTTGCCCTGGCAATGGAGCCGCTGGCGGCCCGTCTCCGCGGGGAGGGCGTGAGCTGGGGAATTCCTATCACATACACGGTGCACGCGGTGTCGCTATACGCGGATGACATGCTCATATACATTCGTGACATCACGTCTGATCTTACCCCCATACTTATCGCACTACAAGAATACGAAGCAGTAGCAGGTCTCAGGGTGAATTGGTCTAAGTCCACAATATATCCCCTCGCGAGTGACCTTCCCCCTCAGGTGGTGCAACTAGGCAGGGAAAATGTATTGTGGAGTCCCCAAGCAGTACGGTACCTAGGCGTTCGCCTGTATCAAACGCCGCAAGACATGTATGAAGGGAATTACCGCAGGGCAATGGCCGGCATCAGATCCTCCGGGAACTTCTGGAAGGATCTCCCCCTGGCTACCATTGGTAAAATTGCAGTTGCCAAGATGATATTAGTCCCGAGATTACTATATCTTTTCGCTAACCTCCCAGTGGTCCCCCCACGCTCCTTCTTCCGGGAACTGGACACTTTGCTTGGAGTGGAGACGGATTGCTCTCGCCAAACTGCAACTGCCCATGGATCAGAGCTGGTTGGGCGCCCCATCCTTTGAGGCGTATTTCCTCGCGGCCCAACTCCAATGGGTGTTGAGATGGACAGCGGGCCGAGCACTGGGGGAAGCGATCACGAATACCGGGCAAATTCTGACCCCAGTCATACTCCGCATGTTGCTGCCGGGAGCGGAACCAATACAGGAGTGCCCACTCCAGGTAACAGTGGCACGCACCTGCCTGAAACATGTACATAGAATGAACCGTAAAATTCCCATGTATTTCCCAGTGCTACCGCTAGTGGGATTCCCTAGAGGTCGCGCCCACTACACTGAACGGGCGCTCCGTGAGTGGACGGAAAACGCAGTCACGGAGGCAGGTTCCTTGTATGCGAATGGGCAGCTGCAGACATTTACAGAGATTGTAGATGACATGAATCTCCCCAGAGGGCAATTTCTGTTGTATAGGCAACTGTTAATGGACTGCCGACGAATGTGGTACGCAATAGACACTGAGCCCCCCACGCATCCGCTAATACACACGATATTACAGATGGGCCCAGGGCGTCATTTGATACCATGGATATACAAAGCAGTGCGAGCATTGAACCCCACCACACTCGCACCACTCCGGGCGAAGTGGGAGGCTGAGATACAGAGACCACTCCATGATAAAGAATGGGAGCGTGCACTAGAGTTCCCCAAAAAAGTGTCCCGCAACTATCGTTTTAAGAACATACAACTGCACATCCTACACCGTGCCTACATGACCCCCGAGAAGCTCCAGCATTACTACCCAGACACACACTTTACATGCTCAAGATGCCCAGAACCAACTGCATCCTTCTTTCATATGTTTTGGGACTGCCCTGTGCTCCGGGTATACTGGACCAAAATCCACACCACCCTTCTAACAGTCACAGGGCTTACTGATATTAACACGTGGGAGGCCTGCGCGTTAGGCATCACCAAACGTCGTAAGCACCAAAAGGTAGAGTTACAATTCGCGTTCCTGGTGCTACTACTGGCCAAAAGATGCATAGGAATGCACTGGAGGACACCCGAGGGACCGCCATTAGCGGCCTGGATGGGGGCGGCCAACATATGGGGCGCCTCGGAGGAGGAGGTGCTTCGATCGGAAGAAATAAAGGGTCACCGGAAACACCCTATCTCCATGCAACAGGCCATCCTACTGCACTCCTTTAAGCAGGAAACAACAGAGGCGCCATTATCACAAACCCCTGGTACCCCCATAGCTGAGGCGAGACAGGGCGCTGCCCGAAGTGGAGACCTCATAACAGTAGAAGTACAGAGAGATGAATGAATGAATGAAATTAAATTTCTATAGCGCGTTACTACCCTGAGGCCTCGTAGCGCTTAGGACAGGACAGGCAGAATCACGGCAAGTTAGTGTGTAGTACTAAAAAGATACGTTTTAAGGAGTTTACGGAAGGTCTGTAAGTTAAGTTCCATGCGAAGAGTAGAGGGAAGAGAATTCCAGAGATTAGTAGCATTCAGGGAAAAGGAACGTCCGCCCCATCTGGATCTGCGTACTTTCCTTGTGGTAGCAAGGAAAGCGGAGCTGGAACGAAGACTCCTTGAAGGTTGATAAGGAGTGACCAGGGGATGGATAATGGCAGGGCCAGTTTTCCAGATGGCTCTGTGGGCCAGGCACATGGCCTTAAATCGTATTCGGGACTTGATTGGGAGCCAGTGAAGTTTTCTCAGTGCGGGTTTTGCTGATTGTCTCAGAGGAATCTGGAGGAGTAGGCGAGCCGCACAATTCTGGATCACTTGTAATTTTTGAGTAGTGGCCTGAGGGGCGCCCAGATACAAGGTGTTCCCGTAATCCAGGCGGGAGAAGATGAGGGCTTGCACCATAATCCTTCGCGCCTAGAAGGGGAGTAAAGGAAGAATTTTCCTTAACATCCTCATCAGGCCAAAACAAGTAGCTGAGAGCTTGGTGGCTTGATAATTGAAACTTAAGGAGCTGTCAAGCCACATGCCTAGGCTCTTAATCTGGTGCTTTGGGGCAGGCATAGTGCCTAGACAAATCGGCCATGAGAATGCCGAGGAGGGTGATGGAGCTTTGCCCAGGAACATCAATTCAGTTTTGTCCCCATTTAGCTTAAGGTGAGATAGATCCATCCATTCGGCTACCGCCTCTAGGCAATTGCCCAGAGCGCAAGATGAACCCTCCGGGTGGTTTAATGCCACAACCAGTTGGGTATCATCTGCGTAGGTGATAATTTTTATGCCGAATGGACGTACTATCTCTGCCAAAGTCGCCATATAGGTGTTAAAAAGCGTGGGGCTCAGGGAAGAACCTTGGGGAACCCCACAGCTAAGAGGCCATCGGTTTGATGTAAAAGTACCCTCAAAGACCTGAAAGAATCGGTCCTTTAAGAAGGACTGGATCCATGTGAGAGCCCGGTGTGTTACTCCAAGATTTTTTAATCGCTCCAGCAAGATAGCGAGATAAGGCTTAAAACTACGGGAAGGCAGCACTTATAACACCCCCGGATTGACATCCCCGTCCCCTCACCCCCAACCGCGCACGCAGTCTCCAAGCTAGTTACAACGCTCAGCTTACCGGTCCCTCTTAAATGACAGTGTCCTGGTTACAGTGTACCCCAGTTAAAGTCAACCCCGGTTGAAGAGTTCCGTTTGTTATCACAAACACAACTAGATGTTGATCACAGTACTAGCGCCTAGAGTTTAGTTCACAGTACATACTATAGGCAATCGCCTGCTCCAGTAGGCTTTTCCATGTCGCCTGTGATAATAAGTAATTGAACAAAGTGTCAAAAACTGAAGTATGACTTGCAAAACGACTTGTATTACTATGTGTGAGATGACCAATCCTGAATTAAATACACTGTATGTACTGTTTGGAAAATTAAGAAATGCCAATTAAAATGATTTTGCAAAAAAAAAATAATAATAAATAAAGCTCCCAACAAAATAAATGAGGCATCTCCCAGTCTCCCATCACGTCCCCCGTAGTGAAACGCTAATGGAAATCAAGCCAGGAAGTCCCCCATTGTACTTTGGCAACCCTGCGGCACATGAAGGCTTGGTGCTGCTGTTGTCTGACTGCCCCCAAGCAAAGGAGGAGCGGACTTTGAAGCTGAAGCACAACCCTCAAGTAAACCTAGCCCAGAAGCCACAACAACAAAATGAGGACCTGTCGGATCTTGGCCTGCAGGCCACATCTGCCTGGATGGGTGCCTACTGAGCAGTCCAGTCATTATGCTCCCTCACCGCAGCTCCAGTACCAAGTGAAACTGCTGCCACAGACCCTTGTCAGTGAAGGCGCCAATGGGAACCCAACACAAAGAGTACCCTCTAGCACCAGTCATCCGAAACAGCCTTGTCATGTGCCCCAGTTAGGCCTAGAAGGAAACATTGTCATTTTACATGAACACGGATCTTTCCTTAAGTTGCCTTCACTTTTTCACATTGACTTTTGACACACATTTGCATTCGTGACACTATGAGTTAGTTTCCTAGAAAAGCTAACATTGCTTACATGAGTCAACTTCGCAAGAATACTATTGTATTGCCATGACACCATGTACAAGGCCTACACATATGTTGTGCAAGTGCACTTGTTATTTCCGTCCATATGGCGACACAGCTATCTGTAACACACAAACAATGGAGGCCTGATCACCATCTCAACCCAAGACAAGGATGCCTTTTGTTTTAAATAAACATCTGTTTCCCGGTGTTGGCAGAGGAGCACTTCTGCTGTCATCGTTAGGTCTCTACACGCTGATGCTTTCACCCAGCAGCTGACTGATATCTCCGTGAGGAGTGTCCAGCTTGTGACAAAGACAGGATCCTACACTCTTTCCCATCAGGTAATGGGGTTGGATCATCCAGTACGGGGATTCTTGGCAGAACATATACATACACCCTAGACACCTAGGTTAGGGTACGAATGGTAGGAGTACGCCAGCTCGTTATACTCTTTCAGATGCTTGAATGTATACGATGTTTCAGCAAGATGGTGGAAGTTTTTATTTTGTTCCCTGTCATGATACTTCTTATAACTTTCATCTGCTTCTGTCTATTGATCATTGCAGCACATATATTCTATACAAGAAAAACGTTGGTTCAATAAACATTGAAAACGTCCCTCTGTGTATATTTCTCTGAGCAAAAGAGAACACGAGTGCCTAAGCAAAAGGTTACATATCTGTCACCACGATTCCTGAGGGATCAATGTTGTCATGTTCAATTATTGCCAGAACTATTCACTCCCTGTCTAGGTTTAGAGTGGGTTATGGTGGCACTGCAAGCTAGCTGGTCTATTGGACAACATATCTTGAGGGGGTGCATGGAGTCAGTCTGGGACCATCCCAATGGTTATGCCATCCACAAACGCGCAGTTCCAACTGATTAGTGGAAACAACATGACAGCGTGAGCAGGTAACAGCGCCTCACACAAGAGACTTAAGCAGATGGCAGGCAGCGTTCTGCGGTTGGCACAGTGACTGCTTCCTAAAAGTTCCCTTAATTTGAGTACGAATTTTGCACTGAACTGAAACTGCTTCAAGTGAGTGAAGACCTAGTGAACTGCGCCTGTGCCTATGACAGAATTGATGAACTGTAGTTACTGTAACAACGTAAAGAGGGTATCATAATCGATGGATTCCTTTACTAAAAATCATAGTTGAAATTACAATTTTCCATCTAAGCCCCAGTGAATTGTGTCATAGTACATTTAGATGTGATAATAAAGTAGTATGTTTTCACTACGATATGCACTGGGCAAGACAATGCAGTTATTGCGTCGGTTGATTTCTGAGCTTTTGCCCACTTCACTGCCTCCCTGAGAAGCGTTTTTTCTCGCTATCCTGAGAGAGAAGTGCAGAAAGGGCACCTCTTGGCCCAGGTTGCAGAGCCAAAGTAGGAGGGACCCCAGAGGCACATGACCTCACCACCACATTTTGGGCCCATTGGCCCATCTGCCCTGTGGTTCTGCGAATGGGGTCTGGCAATTAATTTGCATATTATTTAAAATGATGAATTATTAGTTGGTAATGAATGTTAACAGATTTTTTGGTTAGTAGGGGAATAGGGTGGAGCTTGTTATAAACATTAATAAATGTTTATGGTATTAATCATGTATACATTAATTGAGTAGTATATTAATGAAAAAACATTTTGTTAATTTATAATGATTCTTAACAGATTGTTGCACTGTAGGGAAATAGGGTAGTATATGTCTTAAGTAATACACTATTTAAATATATATTTTATTCATTTATTAATTAATATATCAATTAAAATATATAGTAACAAATTAAACATATTTATTAAATAAATTATCAATTAGAATATGTAATTCATAAATGTATTCAATTAAAATACAGTTAAATGTGCTGGTTTTTTATTGTAGTATTAGAGCAGGCATATTTTTAATTTAAAAATTAAGATTAAAAATGATAGTGGCACGCAGTGGCTAAAGTCTTCAGGACCTGTGTAGATAGTTTGTTTCACATTACTGGTCCTGAAGAATTGCCATTTGATCCTGCGACAACCTAGGCAAGAAATAGGTTGACCTCTAGACTTTAGCCACTGCTGAACATTACATCAGTAGCGTGCCACTATCATTTTTAACTGAGATTAGTGGACTTGCTGATTAAAATTAATTTTGAGTACCACTACATCTCATTTTATTTCCACCCCCACTCTGCACCCACACTTCCGACACTCATCTACACCACAAGGCCCTATACCCGCACCTCACCTTACGGCATTTGGGAATAAAAGATCTCAGAAAAAGAGCCCTCATAGGGTGCCCGTCAGGCATTGCAACGCCGGCCATGACACCCAGCCGGGTGTGTGAGGGCCCTAGGTGCACAAGCATCAAAGTTGGATTTAGCGAATCCTTAATAGCGAATTTTAAGGAATCGCTAATAAGGAATTGCAAAATCCAATGCATGAAAATTTTCGCACAAAAATAGCGAATCGGTATAATTTGCAATCGCAAATAGCGATTACATTTTACCGAATCGCTATTAAAGAAATCGCTATCTGCGATATCACAATTAGCGAAATCGCAAATAGCAAATTAGCTAACAGCGATATCGCAAATTTCGCATCGCATTTGGTGCATATTGATGACATCACAATCAGGAAGTGATGCATCCCATGCTGATTTCAGTGCACTGAGAGAGTCAGAGGAGGAGGCAGAGTGCAGGAGCACAGCTGGAGTTACATATTTGTGCCTTGCAAATACTGTTCTGTGGCAAAAAGATGGAATCAGGAGCACCGGGGAAGAAAGCAGCTACAAGAAAAAGAAAAATCAAATTTAGTGAGAAGGAGATAGAAATCCTCATTGAGGAGGTTGTGAGGAGCCATGATAAGGTGTTTGGCAAACTATCACTCCAGGTCCCTGAGTCAGAGAAGAGAAAAATCTGGCTCAGGATACAATCCAAAGTTAACGCAGTGGGGGTCGCCCACCGCAAAACCGACGAACTTAAAAAAAGGTGGTATGACCTGCGCAGCCGTGCCAAGGAGAGGATTGCGGAGAGGCTCAAGGAGGCAAAGAAGACTGGAGGGAGACCTGCAACACTGCCTGGGAACACACCCCTGGAGGACCTACTCGAGTCCACAATCCAGCCTGAAGCTGTAGTCGGAGTGACGCAGTTGGACACCTCAGCAGCGGCCAGTACTTCACAAGGTAAGATGCATGCAAATGTCCATTTAAAGCAGAATATAAATTGTGAAACATCACGTCAGTTCAGCTCTAGTGTTCAGAATCAAACTCCAGTCCACATTTTACTTGCAACACCCAAATGCATTATGGGAGTAACAGGCAGGGAAGGCAAGTTGGTAGGCAATTACAACTAGGGAGTAAAATACGTGAACACTGTGTGTCAGATAGTCATTTAATGAAACAAAAAATGCTGAATGTGACACTACATTCATGTAAGAATTACTAAAAATTGCACTGATTAACATCACAGATGCAGCAGCAGAGGAGTCGGAGGAAAGTGCAGGCGGAGACACACAGGAGACTCTGGCTGAGGCAGATGTGGAAACACCTGTGGCCCCACAAACCACAGACCCTGCACCCACTAGACGCAGGTCCCTAGTCCCACCACTTCAGGCCATGGAACTTGAGGAAGAGAGCGATCATGATCCCCAGACATCCCAGCCTGGAGGTACAGCCACGACAAGACCCCAGTCACAGGTCCGGCGCAGCACTAACCAGACCCGGAGGCGCAGGTCAAGGGCAGGGATGACATCACAAGAGGACGACAGTCCAAATCTCTGGGGTGGGCTGGAGAGCCAAATGTTGAGGGTGCAGCGCCTGCAGGCAAAAAACATGAGATTGATGCAGGCACAACTTAGCAAAATGGCAAACAACATGGCAGAAATGAGAGACTGTGTCAAAGAGCTGACTACAGCAGTGGTGGAAGGTAATAGGCAGTCCAATGAGGCCATGCAGGAGCTATGCAGGGTGATGCAGGAGGACCAGGTGTCCCAAAGAAAAAGGCATCGCCAATTATTAGTGCGCCTAGATGGCTACACGAGATCCAACGACCGCCTGAGCAACAACACAGCTCTGCTGTCCCGTCGGTCTGTGGCCATGCAGGTCGAAATGAGCCATTGTTGTGGGGATGTGGCCAGGGCACTGGTCCAGGTCACAAATGCTGTAGAGCAAATACAGACTGCTACTGCTGGGGGCAGAAATGCAACGGGGGAGGGGGTAGTGAGGAGGCGTCCAGCCTCAGTAGTCTGTTGGTGCCAGTGACAACATGCAGGAGGCGCACCACTAGGAGTACCACACCTTCCGAAGCCTCCATGAGGGACGTGAATGAGGCCTCCGAAAGGCGTTTGGGAGTGCGTGGTCGTAGAAAATAGTGTGGCCTTGGCAGACTAACTCCTATATGGTGATGTAACCATTGACAATGCTATAGTAGTGACTGACATACAAGTCTGATGTTGATGTGTTGTTGTTTTATGTTGTTTACACTCACTACTATTTAGCACCTGGTATGTGTGCATTAACACAACCACATTGCTACATGAAAATACGTGCTGTACAGTTCAAACATGCTGTGTCGTGTCTCATCATTACTCACCTCAAAAAAAATGTTGTGTAATTTCTGCACGTCTCCTTCTCCCTTCTGCTAAGCTTGCCCCAGCTGCTGCTCGTAGTGGTTGCCCTGGCTGGTTGTCCTCCTCAGGCTCGCTGTCTGACAGTTCCAGGGGTATGCCTCTCCTAGTAGCGATGTTGTGCAACATGGCACATGTAGCCACAATTCTGCAGCAGGTGTCTGGTCGGTACTGCAATGCCCCGCTAGTCTTGTAGATGCAGCGAAACCTAGTTTTCAGCTGCCCAAAGGTGCGCTCTATGACGTTTCGTGTTGCAATGTGCGCTGCATTATATCGCTGCTCACTTGGGGTAGTTGGGTTGAGGTATGGTGTCAGGATGTAGTTGCGCACGGCGTATGCGCTGTCACCTACAGGGTAGTAAGCAAACTGTTAGTAACAGATATGCATTTCCAGTAGGCCATAGTGTCAGAGAAAATTTAACATATGTTTACCAAGCAGATGTCCTTCTCCAAATTCACCCCCAAGGAGACGAGTGTGTATGCCACTGTGTCTAAATATGTACGAGTCATGTGTGCTGCCAGGGTATTGTGCCACAATGTTAGTGATGATATTTTTTGCATGGCAGACTACTTGGATGTTCAGTGAATGATAGGATTTGCGGTTCCTAGAGATGTACTCATTCACTGATGGTGGACAAATGGCAACATGAGTCCCATCTATGCAACCTATTACATGGGGAAACCGGGCTACCTGATAGAAGTCTAGTTTAGTCTTAAGCAAATCTTGTGGG
>CAWUFW010023356.1:0-77212 GCA_963921515.1 Calotriton arnoldi
TTTCTGCACCTCACTTGCTTCTTTCTGCACCCCTCTTGCCTATTTCTGCAACGCTCTTCCCTCTTTCTGTACCTCTCTTGCCTCTTTCTGTACCCCTGTTCCCTCTTTCTGTACCTCTCTTGCCTCTTTCTGTACCCCTGTTCCCTCTTTCTGTACCTCTCTTGACTCTTTCTGCACCTCTCTTACCTCTTTATGCACTTCTCTTGCCTCTATTTGCACCTCTGTTGCTTCTTTCTCCACTTCTCTTGCTTCTTATGCACCTCTATTGCTTCTTTCTGCACCCCTCTACTCTCTTTCTGAACCCCTCTTCCCTCTTTCTGCACCCATCTTGCCTCAGTCTGTACCCCTGTTCCCTCTTTCTGCACCTCTCTAGCGTGTTTCGGCAATTCTTGTGCCTATTTCTGCAATTTGCCTGCCTCCTTCTTCACCTTTGTTGCTTCTTTATTCACTTCTCTTGATCTTTCTATACCCCTCTAGCCTCTTTCTGCACCCCTGTTGCTTCTTTCTGCACTTCTCTTGCTTGTTTCTGTGCCTCTCTTGCTTCTTTCTGTACCCTTCTTACCTCTTTCTGCACCCCTCTTCCCTACTTCTGTACCTCTCTTGCCTCCTTCTGTAGTTTTCTTGCCTCCTTCTGCACCTCTGTTGCTTCTTTCTGCATGTTTGCCTCTTTCTGCACCCCTCTTGCCTGTTTCTGCACCTCACCTGCCTCTTTCTGCACCTCTCTTGCCTCTGTATGGACCTCTCTTGCCTCTTTCTGCAACTCTCTTGCCTCTTTCTGCACTTCTCTTGCTTTTTTCTGAACCTCTCTTGTTTCTTTCTGCAACTCTCTTGTCTCTTTTGTCACATCTCTTGCTTCTTTCTGCACCTCTGTTGCTTCTTTCAGTACTTCTCTTGCCTTTTTCTGTACTGGTCTTGCCTGTTTCTGCATCTCTCTTGCCTCTTTCTGCACCTCTGTTCACGCACATCACTTGCTTCTTCCTGCACCCCTCTTGCCTCTCTCTCTGCACCCCTCTCCCCTCTTGCTGCACCTCTTTTGCTTCTTCCTGCACCCCGTTCCCTCTTTCTGCACTTCTCTTGCCTCTTTCTGCACCTCTGTTGCTTCTTTCTGTACTTCTCTTCCCTCTTTCTGCATTTCTGTTGCTTCTTTCTGCACATATCTTGCCTGTTTCTATATTTCTGTTACTTCTTTTTGCACTTCTCTTGCCTCTTTCTGCACTTCTCTTACCTCTTTCTGCACGTCTGTTGCTTCTTTCTGTATGTCTGTTGCTTCTTTCTACACTTCTCTTGCTTCTTTATGCACCTCTGTTGCTTCTTTCTGTACTCCACTTGCCTCTTTCTGCACCTCTGTTGCTTCTTTCTGCACTTCTCTTGCCTCTTTCTGCACCCCTCTTGCATTTCTGCACCTCCCTTGCTTCTTTCTGCACCTCTCTTTCCTCTTTATGCACCTCTCTTGCCTCTTTCTACACCTCTGTTGCTTCTTTCTGCACTTCTCTTGCCTCTTTCTGCACGCCTCTTGCCTGTTTCTACACCTCCCTTGTTTCTTTCTGCACCTCTCTTGCCTCTTTATGCAGCTCTCGTGCCTCTTTCTGCACCTCACTTGCCTCTTTCTGCTCTTCTCTTGCTTTTTTCTGCACCTCTCTTGTTTATTTATGCAACTCTCTTGTCTCTTTCATCACATCTCTTGCTTCTTCCTGCACCTCTGTTGCTTCGTTCAGCACTTTTCTTGCCTTTTTCTGCACTTGTCTTGCCTGTTTCTATACCTCTCTTGCCTCTTTCTGCACCTTTGTTCTCTGTTTCTTCACCTCACTTGCCTTTTTCTGCAACCCTCTTGCTTCTTTCTGTACCCCTTTTCCCTCTTTCTGCACCTCTCACCATTTCTGCACCCCTGTGCCCTCTTTCTGCACTTCTCTTACCTGTTTCTGCACCTCTCTTGCTTCTTTCTGCACTTCTCTTGCCCCTTTCTGCACCTCTGTTGCTTCTTTCTGCACTTCTCTTGCCTCTTTCTGCATTTCTGTTGCTTCTTTCCGCACATCTCGCTCCTCTTACTGCACATCTCTTGCCTCTTTCTGCATTTCTGTTGCTTCTTTCTGCACTTCTCTTGCTTCTTTCTGCACGTCTCTTGCTTCTTTCTGCACGTCTCTTGCCTCTTTCTGCACCCCTCTTCCCTTTTTCTACACCTCTCTTGCTTCTTTCTGCACCTCTGTTGCTTCTTTCCGCACTTCTCTTGCCTCTTTCTGCACCCCTGTTGCTTCTTTCTGCCCCTCACTTGCTTCTTTCTGCACCCCTTATGCCTATTTCTGCATGCCTCTTCCCTCTTTCAGAACCTCTCTTGCCTCTTTCTGCACCCCTGTTCCCTCTTTCTGCAGCTCTCTTGCCTCTTTCTGCACTTCTCCTGCCTCTTTCTACACCTCTCTTGTTTCTTTCTGCAACTATCTTGTCTCTTTCATCACATCTCTTGCTTCTTTCTGCACCTCTGTTGCTTCTTTCAGAACTTCTCTTGCCTCTTCATGCTCTTCTCTTGCCTGTTTCTGCACATGTGTTGCCTCTTTCTGCACCTCTGTTGCCTCTTTCTGCACCTCACTTGCTTCTTTCTGCACCTCTCTTGCCTATTTCTGCACCCCTGTTCCCTCTTTCTGCCCCTCTGTTGCCTCCATTTGCACCTCTCTTGCCTCTTTCTACACTTCTTTTGCCTCCTTCTGCACCTCTGTTGCTTCTTTCTCCACTTCTCTTGCTTCTTTCTGAACGTCTCTTGCTACTTTCAGCACCCCTCTTGTCTCTATCTGCACCCCTCTTCCCTCTTTCTCCTCCCATCTTGCCTCGGTCTGTACCCCTGTTCCCTCTTTCTGCACCTCTCTTGCATGTTTCTGCAATTCTCTTGCCTCTTTCGGCAGTTATCTTGCCCCCTTCTTCACCTCTGTTGCTTCTTTCTTTCTACACCCCTCTTGCCTCTTTCTGCACCCCTGTTGCTTCTTTCTTCACTTCTCTCGCTTATTTCTGTTCCTCTCTTGCTTCTTTCTGTACCCCTCTTGCCTCTTTCTACACTCCTTTTCCCTCTTTCTGAACTTCTCTTACCTGTTTCTGCACCTCTCTTGCCTCTTTCTGCACTTCTCTTGCCTCTTTCTGCACCTCTATTGCTTCTTTCTGCACTTCTCTTGCATTTTTCTGTACCCCTTGTCTCTTTCTGCACAACTGTTGCTTCTTTCTGCACTTCTCTTGCCTCTTTCTGCACCTCTGTTGCTTCTTTCTGTACTTCTCTTCCCTCTTTCTGCATTTCTGTTGCTTCTTTCTGCACATATCTTGCCTGTTTCTAAATTTCTGTTACTTCTTTTTGCACTTCTCTTGCCTCTTTCTGCACTTCTCTTGCCTCTTTCTGCACGTCTGTTGCTTCTTTCTGTATGCCTGTTGCTTCTTTCTACACTTCTCTTGCTTCTTTCAGCACCTCTGTTTCTTCTTTCAGTACCCCTCTTGCCTCTTTCTGCACCTCTGTTGCTTCTTTCTGCACTTCTCTTGCCTCTTTCTGCACCCCTCTTGCATTTCTGCACCTCCCTTGCTTCTTTCTGCACCTCTCTTTCCTCTTTATGCACCTCTCTTGCCTCTTTCTGCACCTCTGTTGCTTCTTTCTGCACTTCTCTTGCCTCTTTCTGCACGCCTCTTGCCTGTTTCTACACCTCCCTTGTTTCTTTCTGCACCTCTCTTGCCTCTTTATGCAGCTCTCTTGCCTCTTTCTGCACCTCACTTGCCTCTTTCTGCTCTTCTCTTGCTTTTTTCTGCACCTCTCTTGTTTATTTATGCAACTCTCTTGTCTCTTTCATCACATCTCTTGCTTCTTCCTGCACCTCTGTTGCTTCGTTCAGCACTTTTCTTGCCTTTTTCTGCACTTGTCTTGCCTGTTTCTGTACCTCTCTTGCCTCTTTCTGCACCTTTGTTCTCTGTTTCTTCACCTCACTTGCCTTTTTCTGCAACCTTCTTGCTTCTTTCTGTACCCCTTTTCCCTCTTTCTGCACCTCTCACCATTTCTGCACCCCTGTGCCCTCTTTCTGCACCTCTCTTACCTGTTTCTGCACCTCTCTTGCTTCTTTCTGCACTTCTCTTGCCCCTTTCTGCACCTCTGTTGCTTCTTTCTGCACTTCTCTTGCCTCTTTCTGCATTTCTGTTGCTTCTTTCCGCACATCTTGCTCCTCTTTCTGCACATCTCTTGCCTCTTTCTGCATTTCTGTTGCTTCTTTCTGCACTTCTCTTGCTTCTTTCTGCACGTCTCTTGCTTCTTTCTGCATGTCTCTTGCCTCTTTCTGCACCCCTCTTCCCTTTTTCTACACCTCTCTTGCTTCTTTCTGCACCTCTGTTGCTTCTTTCCGCACTTCTCTTGCCTCTTTCTGCACCCCTGTTGCTTCTTTCTGCCCCTCACTTGCTTCTTTCTGCACCCCTTATGCCTATTTCTGCATGCCTCTTCCCTCTTTTAGAACCTCTCTTGCCTCTTTCTGCACCCCTGTTCCCTCTTTCTGCAGCTCTCTTGCCTCTTTCTGCACTTCTCCTGCCTCTTTCTACACCTCTCTTGTTTCTTTCTGCAACTATCTTGTCTCTTTCATCACATCTCTTGCTTCTTTCTGCACCTTTGTTGCTTCTTTCAGAACTTCTCTTGCCTCTTCATGCTCTTCTCTTGCCTGTTTCTGCACATGTGTTGCCTCTTTCTGCACCTCTGTTGCCTCTTTCTGCACCTCACTTGCTTCTTTCTGCACCCCTCTTGCCTATTTCTGCACCCCTGTTCCCTCTTTCTGCCCCTCTGTTGCCTCCATTTGCACCTCTCTTGCCTCTTTCTACACTTCTTTTGCCTCCTTCTGCACCTCTGTTGCTTCTTTCTCCACTTCTCTTGCTTCTTTCTGAACGTCTCTTGCTACTTTCAGCACCCCTCTTGTCTCTATCTGCACCCCTCTTCCCTCTTTCTGCTCCCATCTTGCCTCGGTCTGTACCCCTGTTCCCTCTTTCTGCACCTCTCTTGCATGTTTCTGCAATTCTCTTGCCTCTTTCGGCAGTTATCTTGCCCCCTTCTTCACCTCTGTTGCTTCTTTCTTTCTACACCCCTCTTGCCTCTTTCTGCACCCCTGTTGCTTCTTTCTTCACTTCTCTCGCTTATTTCTGTTCCTCTCTTGCTTCTTTCTGTACCCCTCTTGCCTCTTTCTACACTCCTTTTCCCTCTTTCTGAACTTCTCTTACCTGTTTCTGCACCTCTCTTGCCTCTTTCTGCACTTCTCTTGCCTCTTTCTGCACCTCTATTGCTTCTTTCTGCACTTCTCTTGCATTTTTCTGTACCCCTTGTCTCTTTCTGCACAACTGTTGCTTCTTTCTGCACTTCTCTTGCTTTTTTTTACACCTCTCTTGCTACTTTCTGCATCCCTGTTGCCTCTTTCTGCACTCGTCTTCCCTCTTTCTGCACCTCTCTTGTCTCTTTGTGTACCTCTCTTCCCTCTTTCTGTAGCTCTCTTGTCTCTTTGTGTACCTCTCTTGCCTCTTTCTGCACTTCTCTTGCATTTCTGCACATGTCCCACCTACGTAGGCATAGTTAGAAAGCATTTAAAAAACCTTAGAAATTCACAGAAAAAGCCACATGTTTCAAGGACATTATAGTTAGGAATTAGCATTTAAAAAACTTTAGATATTCACTTAAAAATACCACAGGTTTCAGGGACGTTATGGTTAGGCTGACATTTCACTCGTTCAAAACCAGAGAAATTCAGCAGTTATTGTTAGCTGAGCTAACTATAACTCGCGCCCCCACAATGCACTGCTGATGTCACATATTACATCACCCATGACATGGTCAGTGGCATCACTGATGACATCACTGATGACATGTCAAATGACATCACTGATGACATCACTGATGACATCATCCAGTGGCTGAGATTCCATGATTATATGGGAGAGTAAGTATGTGTTAGTATCTATATGAATAAGTGAGGTGGTGTGTGTGTAACTGTATAAGTGATTAAATAGTACTGTGGAGTAAAGTGGACTTCATCCCCCAACCAGTAGTGCACCAGGAGGTGCGTTTGCAGAGTGGTGGACAAAGGGGGCATGACCTCCGAATACCTCTTAGCTAGCCTGCTGTGTGGGACTTACTGGAGGTAACAGAAGCAGTAGTTGGCCGCCAAGGATGTCCTTGGGGGGCAGCAACCCTCCTATTACCTTCAGTAAGTCCCACACAGCAGGATTGCTGAGTTCTGATAGCAGTTCATGCCCCCTTTCTCCACCAGTCAGCAAATGCGTCTCCTTGTGCGCTTTTGGTTGTAGGATGCAGTCCCCTTCACTGCTGGGGGTCTTTAGGGGCCAACTAGCCTACCTGTTACCTTCAGTAAGCACCACACAGTGGGATTGCTGAGAGGTGGTTACAGGCCATGCCCCCTTTCTCCACCACTCTGCAAATGCACCTCCTGGCACACTCTTGGTTGGCGGTTGAAGTCCCCTTGCCTCTTGAGGGTTCCTGGGGCCAACTAGCCCACCTGTTACCTTCAGTAAGCCCCACACAACTGGTTTGCTGAGATATGGTCGGAGGCCCAGACCCCTTTCTCCACCACTCTGCAAACGTGCTTCCTGGCGCACTGCTGATTGGGGGATGATGTCCACTTTAGTCATGAGGTCCTCAAGGGGTGGTGGTCCCTGGGGCTGCTGGGGGGGGGCAGGAGCCCCCCACACTTAATTAGCAAATAGGCCCGGGAGGTGGCAGTCCCCAGGGGTGTGGGGGGCCCCCCGCATTTAACATATTTGGCCCCAGGGAGGTTGGATCCTCGGGCTATGTGTGGGGGCAGGAACCCCCACATGCATTTTTTTTAAAACAAAAGGTCCTGGGGCTGAGGGGGCACGTGCAGGCCCCCGCATTTATTTTGATAAATGCTCCCGGGACCTGGACCACCCGGGGGCTTAAAAAAAACAAAGCGCGGGAAACCCTCCAGATCTCATTCTGATATCTGATTGGCTGCCAACACTTAACCCAGGAAGTGTTGGCAGCCATCTTGGGACATGGCTTCAGCCGATTCCAGGATAAAATGTTAAAGAAAAGAAAATGGGGCAGGGTAGGAATTAACCCTGGGCGAAGTGCTACGCTACGCTCGCGTAGTTTGCGAAGTTTGCGCTACTTCGCACAACGCGAATTGCACGTAGCACAGTGCAAACACGCGTAGCGTAGTGCCGCGGTCATTTTTGCTTGCTCGCGGTCCTCAACGTCAAGTTGGCGACCGCGAGCAAGCAAAATGACTATCCCGGCGAGACTTTTCCTCGTTCGCGATCAGCAACATCAAGTTGCCGATCGCGAGCGTGGAAAATAAACCTCCCGGCGAGATTCTCAACGCGGGGAGGTCAGGTTTCTCATTGCGAGTGGTCGCGTATGCTCGCGACCGCTCGCGATGAGAAACTACCAGTCCGCGTTGAGAAAGCTGCCGCTCGAGTAAAAATCTACTCGAGCGGCAGTAGAAGACAGCTCGCACTGTGCAAGTTGCCGTTTTCAATGATTGCACAGTGCGGACAAGCATCCGGCACTGTGCAATCATTGCGAACAGTGCACTACGCAGTTTGCGTAGTGCTACGCGAAGCTCGCGTAGTGCGAACCGCACTTTGCGTAGCTTCGCGAAGCACTACTTCGTGAACTACGCCCAGCCTTAGTAGGAATACCCTAACCCCCTAGCCATGGTCCTGGGGTCCCCCTGGCACCCTGCTAGAGCAAAAAAAAAACTTTTTTAAAGAAATATTTGCAGCAAAAATGTAGGGGAAAAAATAAGCGCGGTCTCCCACACTTGTTTTGAATGAAAACCCTGGGTGGGGCAGGTCCCGGGGCATGCATACTTTATCAAATTAATGTGCGGGGGTGTATATGGCCCCCTTCGAAAGGCATCTTTATGCCCTGGGCAACCAGCACCTCCCCGGGCTGCATAGAAATATGGGGGGCTGCACGGACTGCCCTGGGCCTTGGGGACTACCACATCCCTGGTGCTTTTTAAAAAAGCATGGTGGCTGCACAGTCACCCCTAGGCCTTTTAGAAGCCCCGGGGACCACAAGTTCCCTGGGGCTAAAATAAACAATATGAGGGGGCCTGAGCAGACACCCAGCCCCGGGGTACACCACCACCCCAGGGCCAAATCCAAAATGTAAACATGGGTAGGGTCAGTGCACCCAGGGAGGCGTGGCCAGGCCCCAGGGGCTTGGGTCCCAGGGCCCAAATCAGCCCAGTGAGGGAAGCGCATGGCCCTCCTACCCCATTGAATTGTGGGCAGGCCCCAGGAGATTGGGTCCCTGGGGCTGAAAATGTCCCAGGAATGGAGGGGAGCCGCACACCCCCTCCCTATTTTACTTAGCAGTATGCAAAGGTTTTCCCCCTTCTGCCATGTTGATTGACAGCTTAACAAAATGCCCTAAGTGCATTTCCAGTATGTCTGGGCGGAGTTTGCGGAATTCTGTGAATTGACCAAAAACTCTGCCACGCTACGTGGAGTTCCGCAAGTGGCAGAGTGCGTTACGTCACACTGTTCACGCTGATGTTTAGCACCCGGTGTTTGGCCATGCTGTAAAATCAGTGCAAACGGCATGTGTGCTTCTTCTTTTTGGCGCTTGAGTAGATGTTCTACTCAAGCAGCAGCTTCCTCAACACGAATGGAAGGTTTTTGAATACGAGCAGTAGCAACCATCCATTACAGCCCGCGTTGAGAAATCTCGGCCGGAGGTAGTTTGGAGTAAGATTCTCCTCGCTCGTGCTCACCAACTTAATGTTGGCGAGTGTGAGCGAGGAAAAAACTACACTCTGTTGAGTTTTTCAGAACTCCATGCGCCATGTGGAGCACGGAGTGGAAAACATTCCGGAAACTCCACAAGCGGAGCGGAATTTCATGCCCAGGCCTAATTTCCAGCCCATTTTGGTGATGCGTTATTGATGCAGAGGAATATGGAGACAGCCCCACCAAATAAAGAAGCACTTACTTCATTTATTCAAGAGGAAGTAGGCCTGTTTGGTGGAGATTCACCTCTTTGTAGTCTTGTCATCTTTTCGTGATGAGGATTCACAATATCACAGATTTATGGATGAAGGCGCGTGAGGAAAAATCACATTATCAAAATGACATGCACACAAGATCACTGGAGACATTATCCTATGGGCCTTTACACAGGTGAAGTGCAAAATATGCACAAGAAATTACCCAATGAGGTAGCACTTACAAATTTAAAAGAACAGATGATGGATGGAATGCTAAATATTTACCCCAAGTCAACAGATCTGGGTTTAATCCATAATTTTTTTGCCCATCCTGCCACCCCAGTTTTGACCAAGCTATATACAAATCAGTCTTGGCCCTGCTCCTCATGGGAACAGTCCAGCCCGAACTGCCAAGCCAGGTCCTCCCTGGACTGGAAACAAGCATTCTGGTACTGGTTTTGGGGTATCACCCCTCATCAGCCAGGCTACCTTGAATCCAGTGGTCTGGTGAGCATGGGACCAACATCTGGGCATACCCTTCCCAATTAGGGAAACAAAAGCAAAAAGAACAGATGATGGGCCGAATGCTGAACAATGCAAACATTAACCCCCAGTAATAGATCTAGAATCCATACTTTTTTGCTCACCACCCCAGTTTCGACCCAGCATATGCAAATCAGTCTTGACCCTGTGCCTCATGGGAACAGTCCAGCCCGAACTGCCAAGCTAGGCCCTCCCTGGACCGGAAACAAGCCTCCTGGGACTGGTTTTGGGGTATCACCCCTCATCCACCAGGCTACCTTGAATCCAGTGGCGCAGTGAGCATGGGGCCAACATCTGGGCATACTCTCCCACTTAGAGTGACAAAAGCAAAAAGAACAGATGATGGATAGAATGCTGAATAATGCAAACATTCACCCCCAGTCAACAGATCTGGGTATAATCCTTAATTTTTTGCTGACCACGCCACACAAGTTTGGACCCAACAATATGCAAATCAATCTTGACCCTGCTCCTCATGGAAACAGTCCTGCCCGAACTGCCAAGCCCTCCCGGGACCAGAAACAATCATCCTGGGACCGGTTTCAGGGTATTACCCCTCATCAGCCAGGCTAGCTTGAATCCAGTGGCGCAGTGATCACAGGACCCACATCTGGGCATATCCTTCCCACTTAGGGCGACAAAAGCAAAAAGAACAGATGATGGACGGAATGCTGAACAATGTGAACATTCACCCCAGTCAATAGATCTGGGTTTAATCTATTGTTTTTTTGCCCAGCAGGCCACCCCAGTTTGGACCCAGCCATATGCATTTCAACACTCTGTTCATCATTTTATTTTGTGATGTTAGAACTTAAAAATTACCCAGATGAAAGTACTCCAGTTGGGTAGAAGTTTTGGCAAAACTGGGGACTCTTCTGTGAAAAAATTAGTTTCCAGTCTGGCCTCGGTGCCCGTCTCACAGAAATTAAACCTCAACGTGAAGCACTTAAAATATAAACAGAGCAGGTGCCCCAGTTGAAGCTCCACTTCAGTAAAGGACAAACGTTAATAACTTCTGGGGCTTGGTGAAGGGAAATCAAATGTGTTTCCTCTTGTTTTCCAAGTTGAAAAACAATCTGAAATCCTTAATGGAGGTGAATGCATCATTGATCTAATGGAGTGCAAGCTGATCTGTAGTGACTGTGACGAGCGCTTTCTTTTTCGTTGTGTCCTCGTGAGAGCAGAGTCATGGTTCTCCCTTTAAATACCCTAAGTATACAAATGCCCAAAATCCACAGCGCCAATCACACACCAACTCAAAACACACACAGGTACTCACACATCCACTCACATACCATGACCAGGGAACTGAGGCTGCTGAAAGATGAACTCATCTTTAAAAACAAACTTAAAGCTTGGCTGTTCCCATGATGACCTATCTCAGGCTCTGTCACCATCACCTCTAGTCCCAGCACTGGGAAGCCTCCGGGCAGCTATGCGCTTTAGAAATCCATTAAACATAAACATACCCACATAGCCACTCCCAAACCCACTCACAGACCTATAGCACCACTCACAAACCCAATTACACACCCACACAGGTACTCACACACCTGCTCACTGATGCACAATGGCACTCGCAACACCCCTCACAGACCCACAGAGGTACCCACTAACAGACCCATAGCACCACTCACACACCCACTCACAGATATACACAGACACACACACATCCACTTCCAGACTCTCCCAGAGACACAGCCATTCACACACCTACTCATAGACCCATAGCACCACTCACAGTCCCAGTCACAAACCCACACAGGCACTCACACACCCACTCACAGACCCATAGCACCACTTTCTGTACCTCTGTTGATTCTTTCTGCACTTCTTTTGCTTTGTTCTGCATCTCTATTGCTTCTTTCTGCAACCTTCTTGCCTCTTTCCGCAACCCTCTTCCCTCTTTATGCTACTCTCTTGCCTCTTTCTGCACCTCTTTTGCCTGTTTATGCACTTCTCTTGCCTCTTTCTGCACCCTCTTGCCTCTTTCTGCACCTCTGTTGGTTCTTTCTGCACTTCTCTTGCTTCTTTCTGCACCTCTCTTGCTTCTTTCTGCATGCCTCTTACTGTACCCCTCTTCCCCTTTATGCACCTCTCTTGCCTCTTTCTGTACCTCTGTTCCTTCATTCTGTACTTCTCTTGCTTGTCTCTGCACCTTTTTTGCTTCTTTCAGCACCCCTCTTGCCTCTTTCTGCAGCCCTCTTTCTGTACCTCTCTTGCCTCTTTCTGCACCTCTCTTGCCTTTTCTGCACCCCTCTTCCCTCCTTATGTACCGCTCTTGCCTCTTTCTGCACTTCTCTTGCCTTTTCTGCACCCCTCTTCCCTCCTTCTGTACCTCTCTTGCGTCTTTCTGCAACCCTCTTGCCTCTTTCTGCACCTCTTTTGCTTCTTTCTGCACTTCTCTTGCTTCTTTCTGCACCCCTCTTGCCTCTTTCTGCACCCTTCTTCTCTCTTTCTGCACCTCTTGTGCCTCTTTCTGCACGTCTCTTGCCTCTTTCTGCACTTCTCTTGCCTCTTTCTGGTGTTCGTTTGCCTTTCTGCGCATTTCTTATTCTTTCTGCACCTCTCTTGCCTCTTTCTGTACTTCTCTTGCTTCTTTCTGCGCCTTTCTTCCTCTTTCTGCACATGTCCCTCCTAGGTAGGCATATTTAGAAATTAGCGTTTAACAAACAGCCACTCACACATCCACTCACAGACCCATACAGCCACTCGCACACCCACTCATAGAACCACTCATATACCCACTCACCGATCTACATAGTCGCACCCAGTCTCACAGTTTACAGGTTACAGTAAGGAAATACAATTTTTTTTAAACTTAGAATTTCACGGAAATAAACAACGTTTACAGGGACATTATAGTTAGGAAATAGAATTTTAAAAAGCGTATAAATTCACTGACAAAAAATAAAGGTTACAGGGATGTTATAGTTTGGAAACAGAATTCAAAAAAACAATAGATATTCACTGAAAAAAAGAAAGGTCATAGGGACATTATAGTTAGGCTCAGATTTCAATCATACAAAACCATAGAAATTCAGCGGTTATATAGTTACCTGGTCTAACTATAACTTACGCTCCCAAAATTCACTGCTTATGACCTAACATAATACATCACTCATGATATGGTCAGTAAGATCAGTGATCACATTTCAAATGACATCACTGATGACATTATCTGTAGACCCACTCACACCCCCTCAGAACATCTCAAACAACTACTCCCACCCCCACACAACCACTTACATACCCATTCACAGACCAGTACAAGCACTCACCTACCCACTCACTGATCCATAGAGCCACTCACACAGCCACTCACTCATACAGCCACTCACACAATCACTAACTCACTCATACAGCCAATCATGCACCCACTCACTCACCCATACTGCCACTCACACATAACATCAGTCACCTCTAAAGCTGCTCACACACCTACTCACTCAACCATACAATCACTCACATAGCCACTCACTCACCCATACACATACTCACACATGTACTCACTCACCCATACAGTCTCTAACACAAGCACACACTTACCCATACAGTCATTCTCACACTCACTCACCCATACAGTCACTCACATGCCCACTCACTAACCCATACAACACTTATGCACCCACTCACTCAAGTCAAGTCAAAATAGCTTTATTCGATTTGCCATAGCAAACCATTAAAGTACAATAAAAACAATTCAGTTTCATCATTTAAAATCAGTTCAAATTGTTAAAATACAATTTCATAAATGAGAATGAAACACCCCAGCTAAAAACCACGATAAATAGTAACATACATTAAAATTATCTAAAAATTGCAAATAAAATAATAATGGTTTTGCTTGTTTAAAATTGAGGCAGAAGAAGGGGATGAATATACTTGTGTCCTAAGCTGCCCCATTTGGGGCAAATAAAAGTGATGTGTAAAGTGTCTAGTACAGCGGCCTAATCACATGTACAAGATGGGGAATCCAAGTGTTTGTGCAACCCTACTAAAAGTTTTAGAAACAAATTCAAATGGAAAAACGTTGAAAGTCTTCTGTGCAAAACTGGCATGTCAATCGTTAGATACAGTTCTATCTTGCTCAGAGATTTCACCATAGCATAATGGGTGCACAGACTTTTGGACACCCCCGCCAAAAACCACGAAAAATAGTAACATACATTAAAATTATCTAAAAATTGCAAATAAAATAATAATGGTTTTGCTTGTTTAAAATTGAGGCCGAAGAAGGGGATGAATATACTTGTGTCCTAAGTTGCCCCATTTGGGGCAAATAAAAGTGATGTGTAAAGTGTCTAGTACAGCGGCCTAATCACATGTACAAGATGGGGAATCCAAGTGTTTGTGCAACCCTCCTAATAGTTTTAGAAACAAATTCAAATGGAAAAACGTTGAAAGTCTTCTGTACAAAACTGGCATGTCAATCGTTAGATACAGCTCTATCTTGCTCAGAGATTTCACCATAGCATAATGGGTGCACAGACTTTTGGACAATGAACATTTGGCCCTTTTCTCTTGCATGTATCCCAAAAAAGACCCCTTTACCAAAGCAATGTCTGCTTTAGAGATCGGCCCAGGGTCACTAAAAAGTTGGGTTTTACCCAATTATCCCAACTTGGTTTTTATATAATTCAGCCATGGAATGTAATGACAATGATCCAGGCCCAACAGTCTCTTAAGATTTTCCTATTATACTCAAGATCACTTTTAACCCATAGGGTGCGAATTCCTATATAGTACGTAATAAAGCCGGCACCCAATTTATCGTGCACAATCTCTGAGGGTACACTCTGGAGAATTCTCAATATCCTCCTAAATAATTTATTTTTTGTTACTTGTATTGGGAGATATGGCTTGTATCCCCAGATCTTTGCCCCAAATGACATAGTTGGTACACATTTTGCTTTGTAAATGTGTAAGATAAACTTAATATGGCTATATCCTAGACGCATTGAAAAAGCATCAATAATGTAAGTAACCCTATTAAAAGATTGGGCATGTGATTTCATCAAGGGATCCCAATTCATTTTACAGTCCAGAAAAATGCCCAAGTAGCTAAATGTATCCACTTTGCAAATCCGGTGGTCTTTAATTGAATATGTTTTGGTTTTTTAACATTTTTCGGGCCTTGTGTCATTGTGTATGATTTAGCATAATGAATTTTCGGTCAAAATTTTCCATAAAATCATAAAATAGATCTAATAAAAGCTGCAGCCCATTCGCTACATGCTATAAGGACAGAATCCTCTGCGCACAGAAGTGCTGAAACCAATCTATTTCCTACCTTTGGAATGTCTTTACAATGTCCTCCTGAAAACTGGTCTAGCTGATTGGTATAGAGGATAAAAAACATAGGAGGCAGTATGCAGGCCGTGCCGGACCCCCCTCCTTAATTGAAAGTACGTGGTGCATTTTCCATTTGGCCCATATCTAGCAGAGGCTTCAAGACCTGTGTGCAAATTGTGCAGGAAAGCTACAAGAGCATCATCTACCCCCATGTTCCTCAGCACTGCTCACAGTTTTGATCTATCTATTGTGTCAAACGCTGTGCTGAGATCCATGAAGTCCAAATGAATGCTTTCCCTTCTTGCTACCGTGCATTTGGCAATTAATAAATAAAGGTTAAATTCCGTTCCACAGTTTCTCGTTCCGGTCTCAAACGTATTGAATTTCTGACAAGATTTCCTTGCTATCTGCCCATTGAATGAATTGATTAAACAGGACCCTACCAAGAATCTTAAATTCTGCGTCTATCAAAGAAATGGGTCAATAGCACGCAGGGTCCGCTCGGTTCCCTTTTTTAAAAATTGGCACAGTACCTGATTGCTTCCAGTATATAGGAATCTTGCCTCGCATTACCGCATTTAGATGTACAGTAATTAACGGGGCCCAGAGGTCAACACATGATTTAAAAGGGTCCCTGGGAACACCATCTGGGTCCGGCACTTTCCCTGATTTATGCCCACAATTCCTTCCCTCACCTCAGCCAAATCAAAGTATAGTTTTAGTTCCCTATCAAAAGGTGTGACGGAGTTAGGGTGGCTATTAATCGCATAGATATGTTCAAAGTGGGAAATTCAGTTCTGGGCTGGGATAGGTTGGCCCATGTCTGGTGCTGCTACCTCATTAAAGAGTGGCTGGTTCACAACATTCCAGAAGGCCGAGCTATTTCTGGAGCTACAGGCCTCATTTAGCTCTTCCCATGCCTCTCTTTTGAGGGCATTCTTCCGGTTCCTATGTGCCAACACTTATAGCCTTCTGGCCTCCCATACTGATTCTTTTGGCCTTGACTTATGTTGAAGGGCCAATTTTAAATCTTTATAAGCCTTTGTACAGCTCTAGTCGAACCCTTTTGGACCATAACTGTCTAGCCTTTTGCTTTTCCCAGTTAGGGCAGACTGAACCTCTATACAAACATTAGTGAATGAGTCGACAATGGCTTTGTCAGGAGATTCTAAATACAGGCACACTTCAAAATCGGAACTACACCTTCAAACCAAATTCCTCATAAAATCCTCAGGGATTATATTACCTCAACTAATGCGCTGACCTTGCTCCTTAATTAAAATGATTTCTTTATATGTATTGGTGCTCTTATCACTAAAATCATACCATCAGAACTCAGCTATGAGTGGGTTATGATCACTAATTACATTCCACTTTGTCCTGAACTTAATAAGAACATTGATATTGCATGCAGACACAAAGATAAGATCAATGGTAGAATTGATACCTCTGTCCTTAAATGTAGGAATTAAGCCAGGGGACTCATACTCATCCTTAGTCAAAAGGTTGGTGAGATTAAATTCAGATAACATAATGTTTAAAATATCTCCCTGACAGGAGTGACTAAAATGGACCTGCTCTGGATCCTCACATTGGCCTTGTTCCCACCTATTAGTACTTCATAAGGAGCACTGATGTATGTTAAAATCTCCTACTAGAAACATTATAGGCAAAAAAGACCAAACAAGTAGGGTCTCTTCCCAGAATTTTCTTAACTCTACTTCCAGCAATACCTATAATGAGGGTGAGTTAAAGTTGTTGATTACAAAACCCTATCCTGGAGAGAGAAAGATAGGAGAACGCCCAGAATGATTCCAGAGTCAAAGGATACTAGCTCTATGTCGCACAACCCTAAGCTCACAAATGAAGCCAAACCCCCCTTCAACCTACCCTGGAGGGAGGCTACGGCATTAGCCAGGAATGCAGTGAACCCCTCAATGAAGGAGGCCCCCTGTACATCCCAGGTCTCTTGGAAACACCCTATCCCAAAAGACTTACATAACTCTAACCTGCTCGTAGGCCAATATGGATCTTATCCCTGCTACATTCCAACTGAGAACTCCCAAGCTATTCTTTGGAGTTTCCATAAAAACCTGTTCCCCCCCTTAGGAGCCTCCTTAATGCTGACCTCTTCCAGGCTCACACCTTCACCTACATCCACATGTAGAGAGCTGGATTTCCCCTTATTGAGTCAGTCTATTTCTGCTAAAGCATCAAACCGATTATACGTGGGGATGCCAAATGAGCTAGCACTACCAATATTTGTCGCTCTTGGGGCTGCTAATATCCCTCTAGCTGGTTGGTTCTGAGACCAAGCAGGGACCCAGACAACTCAGGATCTGTTTTATAGAAATTGCCTACTAAAATCAACAATAATTCAATCCCCTTGCCCGTCCACCGGTCTGGTGCTAATCCATTCCCCCTCCTTGTCAGCAAAATATTGTTGACCAAAGTGGGTGGGAAATTTTTATAATGACCAAGGGGCATATTATCAAGGGCTGGCGATATAATTATCGCCGCTTTAGCGTCCGTTTTCGGGCGGAAAGCGGTGATAATTATATCGCAATATCATCAAGGACACGCTAGCGCGTGTTTCCTTGATGTAGAGCTCGCTTTTTCACAGCCTCGCCTTGCATCGCTAATGAGATGCAAAGAAGGCGTGGCTGTGAAAACAACACATGTTAATATCGCGAAGGCAGCTTCGCGATATTAACAAGGAGGTGCAGCGATAAAAATAATCGCGCTACCTCAGCCTTAACTCAGGAATTTAACGTCTGTTAAATTCCTGACTTAAGCATACTTTTCATGGGAGATGGATTCTGCTGATACGACCACAGGGTCGTATCAGCAAGGTTATCCCGTTTTGCAGGGAACATCGCTGGAAAACTAGCGATGTTCCCTGCAAAACGGCGATAACCTCGCTATCTCTGGAATTCTTATCGCCCTGGAGTAACGCGTTGTTAATAACGCGCTACCAGGGCGATAAATTCCAGAGATAGACGGCGATAATTATCCTAGCGCTAAGCGCGCTTTGCGATAATTATCGCCGTCCCTTGCTGATATGCCCCCTAGTCAGTTCACAGTCTTGTTGAGCAGTTCATCATTAGTCTCCTTTCGGCCCTTCCTCAAGCCAGGAACTCCCGCAAGGATTGTTACATATGGACAAGAGGTGGGAGGCAACCCTATTACCAGCTGCTTTTCCATTAGGTCATCCCTCCTCTGGAGTTTCCTCCAAAACCTCATCCCTGATTCGTGTTAGGGGGTTGCCCCTTAGGCTGGGCAGTGCTGTTACTTGCTTCAATACCCCCTTAGCCGAGTGAAATAGTATATGGGTACTTATGGTATTTGAGCCAACACATGGAATATCATGCATAGATCTAGAAGTGGTTGTGGGCAAACAGCAGGAGGGGTACTCAGCTGAGCTTAGGTGTTGCAAGCTTTGAGGCCAAGCCTTCCAGTGGCAACCAGAGCTGAAATACAACAATCCTGTACCAGTGCATCCCTTAGCTTTTTGAGGTCCAGTAGTGCACGGTCTATGACATTCAGTCATGAGAATATCATGAACAATTCTTCCTGCAGAAGCACCATAACTTTAACAAATCCACCCCAACCAAGAACCTTGCTCCCAAATGTCCTGACCCTCCTTGTCCACCTCATTCCCTGCAGTACACAATACTGGGTCAGCTTCAGTTATGGCCGGATCAGCAATCAGGCACAGTGGGGGCTGAGTGCCCTAGCCAACCCTCTTGCTTGCTTTGGGTCTGTTTGAATGCTTAGTGTGTTTGGGGGGTGGACTATCGGAGGATTGAGAACTCAGTGACAGAGATGGTACACCTGTATTTGGTACAGGGAGGCCAAGAGTAATTGATCAGTGATATTCAGTGGAAGGGCTTAGGAGCATGAGGAAGTAAGAGGGTTGTTTTAAAAACCCAGTCCAGCCGCTGCAGTAAGAGACAACCTCCTTTCTGTTTGGTCTTTTTCATTACTAATGGCATTCATCGCCCGCTATATCATTCTATCAAGCAAGGTTGGAGTGGGGGGCATTGCCGTGCTCAAACCATCTCCCAATTTCCTCTTACCCATTGTAATTCCAGATTTGGCACTCTTACCTCATGCTCTAACAAGGCCAAAGCACGCACGTCATGCATGGAAGGCCAACAAACCAATAAGAGTGGCGCAGCCCAGCCTCCTGAAGGCATGGACCAGGCTTTTCCGGGCATGTTGACACACATCCCGTGCCGCAGGAGTCTCTTGGCACTTATGCAACATCAGTGCCTGGCCCCTACTTAAGTGTCAGGGTGAATGCTGGGGGACCGAGTCCCATTCCAGCAGTACTGCAAAAAAGAACCACCAGGCAGAAGGCAGGTAAACGTTGCGGGCCTCGAATGTCCTGATATGAGAGGCTTAAGAAATCAGACATTTCCCATCTAAAATATTAACATGCATGAGACCACACCTGCCAAACGACTGCAAAGGTTTAAGAGGGGTGCCTGTGCATTTTCCTGAATAAATATTTTGAAATGCTAGAGTGGAAAATTAATAATATTTTCATAAATACGGAAGATTTGTTTGCTGCTGCTCTCAACACTTTGCCTTTCATTTTCTATTGCTAATGTGCTATCCGTACACACTCACTCGCTCATACAGCCACTCACACACCCCGTCACTCACCTACACAGCCTCTCACATACCCACTCACTCACCCATAACCCACTGACACACCCAATCACTAATCCATACAGAAACACACACGGTTACTGACTCACCATACAGCCACTCACACACCAATACAGCCACTCAATCACCCATACAGCCACACACACACCCATAGAGTCAATCAGACACCTCAAACATAGATACACTCAGCCACTCACATAAAATGTCTTACAAATAGTATCAGTCATAAGTAATACACAAAGTATACTAATTTAGCATTTGCAGTATCTTAATACATATCTTTAACACTCAGAAACGTTTAGAAACACTGACAATCATTGGATGATTTCATCAGTGATGTAATTTGGGATGTCATGAGTGATGTTACTGACCATGACATGAGTGATGTAATATGTGAGGTCATAAACAGTGCATTGCGGTTGACGTAAGTTATAGTTTGCTCAGGCAATTATAACTGCTGAATTTCCATGGTTTTGTATGAGTGAAATCTGAGCCGAACTATAACATCCCTGTAACCTTTCTTTTTTTCAGTCAATATATATATATATATATATATATATATATGAACCACCAATCCCGTTCCCTGAATAACAGACGGGTCTGACACAGCGTGAGTTGGCTCAGGATGAGGTCTTTATTGCCACCAGCAAGCACATTGGAATAGGGTCCTCTGATTACAGCAACTGGCAGACGCGTTTCGGCGGATGCCTTCTTCTGTGCCAGTATTCATGATCTGAAAGTTCAATTCAATTTTCGCGGGGTTTTTTACGTGCTGCTCAGGGGGCTCTCATTGGCTCGTTGGAATCAGCATACAGAGAGGACTGGGAAAGTTCCGAAAGTAAGTACTTTCCTCTCTCTCAACGATCTCCGGTGTACAACAATGCGCACAAGATCCTGCCGTCACAAATCCAGGTAGCTCAACTCGCAAGCCTAGTACAGTGACTGGCTCATGCATCCGATAATGCACTGACGAACGCCAGCCGTTGTGCCATCCTTCTTTTGCACACGCAGGGTCACTGGTGGTTTTGCCTCACCGAAAGCCAGCTCAATCAGCAGTAATCTGCTTCTCTCTCCCCAACGCCGCAACTGCTCACAGCCGGGGGGGCACCACGTTGTGCAATCCATGCACCGTCACCACCGTTTGCCGGCTAACCGCGGTGCACCTGATCGAGAGGCGTGCCAGGATACAGAGCCGACCTCTGTCACACATGAACCACCAATCCCGTTCCCTGAATAACAGACGGGTCTGACACAGCGTGAGTTGGCTCAGGATGAGGTCTTTATTGCCACCAGCAAGCACATTGGAATAGGGTCCTCTGATTACAGCAACTGGCAGACGCGTTTCGGCGGATGCCTTCTTCTGTGCCAGTATTCATGATCTGAAAGTTCAATTCAATTTTCACGGGGTTTTTTACGTGCTGCTCAGGGGGCTCTCATTGGCTCGTTGGAATCAGCATAGAGAGAGGACTGGGAAAGTTCCGAAAGTAAGTACTTTCCTCTCTCTCAATGATCTCCGGTGTACAACAATGCGCACAAGATCTTGCCGTCACAAATCCAGGTAGCTCAACTCGCAAGCCTAGTACAGTGACTGGCTCATGCATCCGATAATGCACTGACGAACGCCAGCCGTTATGCCATCCTTCTTTTGCACACGCAGGGTCACTGGTGGTTTTGCCTCACCGAAAGCCAGCTCAATCAGTAGTAATCTGCTTCTCTCTCCCCAACACCGCAACTGCTCACGGCCGGGCCACAGGATTGAGGACGAATCCACTTGCAGGGTCCATACAGGACAAGATTTGTGTGCTATCCGGACCACATTTCCCACAATGCACAGTCTCATTCGAGCTTCCCATTGGTGGGTGTGCAATATGAAAATGGCTAAGTGGGTTCAGCGTTTGCACACACTGTCTCCGTTCAAGCCTCTGAAGAGAAGCATATGGAGCTTCGAAACGCGTCAGGCAATTCCATTACGGAGCAGCTTCTACAAGCGGATTCTCGTCCCTGCCTATAATAAACAAAGCTGCTGATCGAGAGCTACTCACCAGGTGGACAAACTTTGGAGCAGAATGTAATACGCGGCCGTCCTGCCGCGGAGTGTGCACCACCCCGTAATGTTATGGGGGCCACCCAACATGGTAACTATCATGTCGGCTATGTGGACCAGCAGCCGCAAACAGGATTGAGGACGAGTCCACTTGCAGGGTCCATACAGGACAAGATTTGTGTGCTATCCGGACCACATTTCCCACAATGCACAGTCTCTTTCGAGCTTCCCATTGGTGGGTGTGCAATATGAAAATGGCGAAGTGGGTTCAGCGTTTGCACACACTGTCTCCGTTCAAGCCTCTGAAGAGAAGCATATGGAGCTTCGAAACACGTCAGGCAATTCCATTACGGAGCAGCTTCTACAAGCGGATCCTCGTCCCTGTCTATCATAAACAAAGCTGCTGATCGAGTGCTACTCACCAGGTGGACAAACTTTGGAGCAGAATATATATATATATATATATATATATATATATATATATATATATATATATATAATTGTAGTAACAATCAAGGGTCTCGGATATGTGTCAGTAGTTGCGCATTAGATGAATACCTTGTTGCCCCTACTTAGTCAGCGGTGTGATGCCAATTAGGTGAACCTCAGCTTTGTTCCTACTGTATAGCTTAAACAAGTCAATACTGTCTCTCTTGAATGCCTTTTTGATGGTCTCACACAGCACGCTTTTATCGTTTTTATTTGTAAACATGGCATGTATATTGTGTTTTATCATATCGGGGTAATTTTTCCCTGAGGGGGCTGGCACCATATTCCAACAATATATATGAACATACTTTGGTTTTTCAACATTTTTTCGCCCCTAACTCTGGCACACTAAAATTTATTTTTTATTTTTCCATATACTTCACTTGCAACTCACAAGCATCATTTATGGCATCGTGTGGTATCATATGCATTACGCATTTATATGTTTACTATTTAGTTGCATTAGGCTGTTTATATGTTTTTTTAGTGATGACATATTCCATTTGCCATATTTATTGTCATTTAAGTTCTGGTGCTGTTGGAGGGCTGTGAAGTATTTACCATGTGATTAGCCATGATGGAATAACTTTCTTCTATGTCTATGTTTGCCTATGTGTGGGAAGGGCTATAAAAACCTGTATTAACATGGTACTAGCCAGATTGAGAAAGGCTGCTTGACAGCCGAAATGCGTCTCTCCAGTAGTGGGGTCGAGGGTGACCCAAGGTAATAAAGAAGCCTTATACCTGCAGTCCTGAGTGCGTGCCTTCTTACAGTGTGGAGCAGGAGTTTGGTTGGATATATACATATATATATTCACTGAAACAGAGCTGAGTTGCAGAGAGGCGTTCCGAGGCCACGCACCTTTTTTCACCTCTCTGCAATGCAACTCTGTTGTGCTTACTGAAGGTACCTGGTGGGCTAGTTGGCCCCCAGGGTCCCTCAGGATTCAAGGGGAATTAATTCCCAAACTTAAAACGCACCACAGGGCGTGTTTGCGCACATGTCACCTGAGGCCCCGCCCCCTCCCTTCACCACTGTGCAAACGCGCCCCGTGGCGCGTTTTAAGTTGGGTGATTAGGTCACCTTGAATCCTGAGGGTCCCTGGGGCCCAACTAGCCCACCAGGTACTTCCAGTAAGCACCACAGGACTGCGTTGCAACGCCTGTAACAAATTGTGCAGTTGTGTTTAGGTAGTGAAGGGGGTCATGCTGGGGGTAGTGTTTTAGGGTTTAGGGTAGTGCAGTGGTGTTTGTGTAGTGTAGGGGTCATGCTGGGGGTAGATTTAGGGTTTAGGATAGTGCAGTGGTGTTTGGGTAGAGTAGGGAGTCGTGCTGGGGGTAGTGTTTTAGGCTTTAGGGTAGTGCAGTGGTGTTTGGGTAGTGTAGGGGGTCGTGCTGGGGGTAGTGTTTTGGGTTTAGGGTAGTGCAGTGGTGTTTGGGTAGTGTAGGGGGTCGTGCTGGGGTAGTGGTTTAGGGTAGTGCAGTGGTGTTTGGGTAGTGTAGGGGGTACTGCTGGGGGTAGTGTTTTAGGGTTTAGGGTAGTGCAAAGGTGTTTGGGTAGTGTAGGGGGTACTGCTGTGGGTAGTGTTTTAGGGTTCAGGGTAGTGCAGTGGTGTTTGGGTAGTGTAGGGGGTACTGCTGGGGGTAGTGTTTTAGGGTTTAGGGTAGTGCAGTGGTGTTTGGGTAGTGTAGGGGTTCGTGCTGGGGTAGTTTTTTAGGGTTTAGGGTAGTGCAGTGGTGTTTGTGTAGTGTAGGGGGTAGTGTTTTAGGGTTTAGGGTAGTGCAGTGGTGTTTGTGTAGTGTAGGGGGTAGTGTTTTAGAGTTAGGGCAGTGCAGTGGTATTTGGGTAGTGTAGGGAGTCGTGCGGGGGGTAGTGTTTTAGGGTTTAGGGTAGTGCAGTGGTCTTTGGGTAGTGTAGGGGGTCATGCGGGGTAGTGTTTTAGGGTTTAGGGTAGTGCATTGGTGTTTGGGTAGTGTAGGGGGTCATGCGGGGGTAGTGTTTTAGGTTTAGGGCAGTGCAGTGGTGTTTGGGTAGTGTAGGGGTTGTGCTGGGGGAGTGTTTTAGGGTTTAGGGCAGTGCAGTGGTGTTCGGATAGTGTAGGGGGTCGTGCTGGGGGAGTGTTTTAGGGTTTAGGGCAGTGCAGTGGTGTTCGGGCAGTGTAGGGGGTCGTGCTGGGGGAGTGTTTGAGAGTTTAGGGCAGTGCAGTCGTCTTCGGGTAGTGTAGGGGGTCGTGCTGGGGGAGTATTTTAGGGTTTAGGGTAGTGCAGTGGTGTTCGGGTAGTGTAGGGGGTCGTGCTTGGGGTAATGTTTTAGGGTTTAGGGCAGTGCAGTGGTGTTCAGGCAGTGTAGGGGGTCGTGCTTGGGGTGGTGTTTTAGAGTTTAGGGCAGAGCAGTGGTGTTTGGGCAGTGTAGGGGTCATGCTGGGGGTGGTGTTTCAGGGTTTAGGGCAGTGCAGTGGTGTTCGGGCAGTGTAGGGGGTCGTGCAGGGGGTGGTGTTTCAGGGTTTAGGGCAGTGGTGTTCGGGCAGTGTAGGGGGTCGTGCTGGGGGTGGTGTTTCAGGGTTTGGGGCAGTGCAGTGGTGTTCGGGCAGTAAAGGGGGTCGTGCTGGGGATGGTGTTTCAGGGTTTTGGGCAGTGCAGTGGTGTTCGGGCAGTGTAGGGGGTCGTGCGGGGTGGTGTTTCAGGGTTTAGGGCAGTGCAGTGGTGTTCGGGCAGTGTAGGGGGTTGTGCTGGGGGAGTGTTTTAGGGTTTAGGGCAGTGCAGTGGTGTTCGGATAGTGTAGGGGGTCGTGCTGGGGGAGTGTTTTAGGGTTTAGGGCAGTGCAGTGGTGTTCGGGCAGTGTAGGGGGTCGTGCTGGGGGTGGTGTTTCAGTGTTTAGGGCAGTGCAGTGGTGTTCGGGCAGTGTAGGGGGTCGTGCTGGGGCTCGTGTTTCAGGGTTTAGGGCAGAGCAATGGTGTTCAGGCAGTGTAGGGGGTTGTGCTGGAGGTGGTGTTTCAGGGTTTAGGGCAGTGCAGTGGTATTCGGGCAGTGTAGGGGGTCTTGCTGGGGGTGGTGTTTCAGGGTTTAGGGCAGTGGTGTTCAGGCAGTGTAGGGGGTCTTGCTGGGGGTGATGTTTCAGGGTTTAGGGCAGTGCAGTGGTGTTCGGGCAGTGTAGGGGTCTTGCTGGGGTAGTGTTTCAGAGTTTAGGGCAGTGCAGTGGTGTTCGGGCAGTGTAGGGGTCGTGCTGGGGGTGGTGTTTCAGGGTTTAGGGCAGTGCAGTGGTGTTCGGGCAGTGTAGGGGGTCCTGCTGGGGGTGGTGTTTCAGGGTTTAGGGCAGTGCAGTGGTGTTCCGGCAGTGTAGGGGTTCGTGCAGGGTGGTGGTGTTTCAGGGTTTAGGGCAGTGCAGTGGTGTTTGGGCAGTGTAGGGGTCTTGCTGGGGCTGGTGTTTCAGGGTTTAGGGCAGTGCAGTGGTGTTCGGGCAGTGTAGGGGGTCTTGCTGGGGCTGGTGTTTCAGGGTTTAGGGTAGTGCAGTGGTGTTCGGGCAGTGTAGGGGGTCGTGCTGGGGGTGGTGTTTCAGGGTTTAGGGCAGTGCAGTGGTGTTCGGGCAGTGTAGGGGTCATGCTGGGGCTGGTGTTTCAGGGTTTAGGGCAGTGCAGTGGTGTTCGGGCAGTGTAGGGGGTCGTGCTGGGGGTGGTGTTTCAGGGTTTTGGGCAGAGCAGTGGTGTTCGGACAGTGTAGGGGGTCGTGCTGGGGGTGGTGTTTCAGGGTTTAGGGCAGTGCAGTGGTGTTCGGGCAGTGTAGGGGGTCTTGCTGGGGGTGGTGTTTCAGGGTTTAGGGCAGTGGTGTTCAGGCAGTGTAGGGGGTCTTGCTGGGGGTGATGTTTCAGGGTTTAGGGCAGTGCAGTGGTGATCTGGCAGTGTAGGGGTCTTGCTGGGGTGGTGTTTCAGGGTTTAGGGCAGTGCCGTAGTGTTCGGACAGTGTAGGGGGTCGTGCTGGGGGTGGTGTTTCAGGGTTTAGGGCAGTGCAGTAGTGTTCGGACAGTGTAGGGGGTCGTGCAGGGGGTGGTGTTTCGGGGTTTAGGGCAGTGCAGTGGTGTTCGAGCAGTGTAGGGGGTTGTGCTGGGGGTGGTGATTCAGGGTTTAGGGCAGTGCAGTGGTGTTCGGGCAGTGTAGGGGGTCGTGCAGGGGGTGGTGTTTCAGGGTTTAGGGCAGTGGTGTTCGGGCAGTTTAGGGGGTCGTGCTGGGGCTGGTGTTTCAGGGTTTAGGGCAGTGCAGTGGTGTTCGGGCAGTGTAGGCGGTCGTGCTGGGGCTGGTGTTTCAGGGTTTTGGGCAGTGCAGTGGTGTTCGGGCAGTGTAGGGGGTCGTGCTGGGGCTGGTGTTTCAGGGTTTAGGGCAGTGCAGTGGTGTTCGGGCAGTGTAGGGGCTCTTGCTGGGGTAGGTGTTTCAGGGTTTAGGGCAGTGGTGTTCGGGCAGTGTAGGGGGTCTTGCTGGGGGTGATGTTTCAGGGTTTAGGGCAGTGCAGTGGTGTTCGGGCAGTGTAGGGGTCTTGCTGGGGGTAGTGTTTCAGGGTTTAGGGCAGTGCAGTGGTGTCCGTGCAGTGTAGGGGGTCGTGCTGGGGATGGTGTTTCAGGGTTTAGGGCAGTGCAGAGGTGTTCGGGCAGTGTAGGGGGTCGTGCAGGGGGTGGTGTTTCAGGGTTTAGGGCAGTGCAGTGGTGTTCGGGCAGTGTAGGGGGTCGTGCTGGGGGTGGTGTTTCAGGGTTTAGGGCAGTGCAGTGCAGTGGTGTTCGGGCAGTGTAGGGGGTCATGCACGGGGTGGTGTTTCAGGGTTTAGGGCAGTGCAGTGGTGTTCGGGCAGTGTAGGGGGTCGTGCTGGGGCTTGTGTTTCAGGGTTTAGGGCAGTGCAGTGGTGTTCGGGCAGTGTAGGGGGTCTTGCTGGGGCTGTTGTTTCACGGTTTAGGGCAGTGCAGTGGTGTTCGGGCAGTGTAGGGGGTCGTGCTGGGGCTGGTGTTTCAGGGTTTAGGGCAGTGCAGTGGTGTTCGGGCAGTGTAGGCGGTCATGCTGGGGCTGGTGTTTCAGGGTTTAGGGCAGTGCAGTGGTGTTCGGGCAGTGTAGGCGGTCGTGCTGGGGCTGGTGTTTCAGGGTTGAGGGCAGTGCAGTAGTGTTCGGGCAGTGTAGGGGGTCGTGCAGGGGCTGGTGTTTCAGGGTTTAGGGCAGTGCAGTGGTATTCGGGCAGTTTAGGGGGTCGTGCTGGGGCTGGTGTTTCAGGGTTTTGGGCAGAGCAGTGGTGTTCGGGCAGTGTAGGGGGTCGTGCTAGGGGTGGTGTTTCAGGGTTTAGGGTAGTGCAGTGGTGTTCGGGCAGTGTAGGGGGTTGTGCTGGGGGTGGTGTTTCAGGGTTTAGGGCAGTGGTGTTCGAGCAGTGTAGGGGGTTGTGCTGGGGGTGGTGATTCAGGGTTTAGGGCAGTGCAGTGGTGTTCGGGCAGTGTAGGGGGTCGTGCAGGGGGTGGTGTTTCAGGGTTTAGGGCAGTGGTGTTCGGGCAGTTTAGGGGTCGTGCTGGGGCTGGTGTTTCAGGGTTTAGGGCAGTGCAGTGGTGTTCGGGCAGTGTAGGCGGTCGTGCTGGGGCTGGTGTTTCAGGGTTTTGGGCAGTGCAGTGGTGTTCGGGCAGTGTAGGGGTCGTGCTGGGGCTGGTGTTTCAGGGTTTAGGGCAGTGCAGTGGTGTTCGGGCAGTGTAGGGGCTCTTGCTGGGGTAGGTGTTTCAGGGTTTAGGGCAGTGGTGTTCGGGCAGTGTAGGGGGTCTTGCTGGGGGTGATGTTTCAGGGTTTAGGGCAGTGCAGTGGTGTTCGGGCAGTGTAGGGGGTCTTGCTGGGGGTAGTGTTTCAGGGTTTAGGGCAGTGCAGTGGTGTTCGTGCAGTGTAGGGGGTCGTGCTGAGGATGGTGTTTCAGGGTTTAGGGCAGTGCAGAGGTGTTCGGGCAGTGTAGGGGGTCGTGCAGGGGGTGGTGTTTCAGGGTTTAGGGCAGTGCAGTGGTGTTCGGGCAGTGTAGGGGGTCGTGCTGGGGGTGGTGTTTCAGGGTTTAGGGCAGTGCAGTGCAGTGGTGTTCGGGCAGTGTAGGGGGTCATGCACGGGGTGGTGTTTCAGGGTTTAGGGCAGTGCAGTGGTGTTCGGGCAGTGTAGGGGGTCGTGCTGGGGCTTGTGTTTCAGGGTTTAGGGCAGTGCAGTGGTGTTCGGGCAGTGTAGGGGGTCTTGCTGGGGCTGTTGTTTCACGGTTTAGGGCAGTGCAGTGGTGTTCGGGCAGTGTAGGGGGTCGTGCTGGGGCTGGTGTTTCATGGTTTAGGGCAGTGCAGTGGTGTTCGGGCAGTGTAGGCGGTCATGCTGGGGCTGGTGTTTCAGGGTTTAGGGCAGTGCAGTGGTGTTCGGGCAGTGTAGGCGGTCGTGCTGGGGCTGGTGTTTCAGGGTTGAGGGCAGTGCAGTAGTGTTCGGGCAGTGTAGGGGGTCGTGCAGGGGCTGGTGTTTCAGGGTTTAGGGCAGTGCAGTGGTATTCGGGCAGTTTAGGGGGTCGTGCTGGGGCTGGTGTTTCAGGGTTTTGGGCAGAGCAGTGGTGTTCGGGCAGTGTAGGGGGTCGTGCTAGGGGTGGTGTTTCAGGGTTTAGGGTAGTGCAGTGGTGTTCGGGCAGTGTAGGGGGTTGTGCTGGGGGTGGTGTTTCAGGGTTTAGGGCAGTGGTGTTCGGGCAGTGTAGGGGGTCTTGCTGGGGGTGATCTTTCAGGGTTTAGGGCAGTGCAGTGGTGTTCGGGCAGGGTAGGGGGTCTTGCTGGGGGTAGTGTTTCAGGGTTTAGGGCAGTGCAGTGGTGTTTGGGCAGTGTGGGGGGTCGTGCTGGGGGTGGTGTTTCAGGGTTTAGGGCAGTGCAGTGGTGTTCGGGCAGTGTAGGGGTCTTGCTGGGGGTGGTGTTTCAGGGTTTAGGGCAGTGGTGTTCGGGCAGTGTAGGGGGTCTTGCTGGGGGTGATGTTTCAGGGTTTAGCGCAGTGCAGTGGTGTTCGGGCAGTGAAGGGGGTCTTGCTGGGGGTAGTGTTTCAGGGTTTAGGGCAGTGCAGTGGTGTTCGTGCAGTGTAGGGGGTCGTGCTGGGGGTGGTGTTTCAGGGTTTAGGGCAGTGCCGTAGTGTTCGGACAGTGTAGGGGGTCGTGCAGGGGGTGGTGTTTCAGGGTTTAGGGCAGTGCAGTGGTGTTCGGGCAGTGTAGGGGGTCGTGCTGGGGGTGGTGTTTCAGGGTTTAGGGCAGTGCAGTGGTGTTCAGGCAGTGTAGGGGGTCGTGCAGGGGGTGGTGTTTCAGGGTTTAGGGCAGTGCAGTGGTGTTTGGGCAGTGTAGGGGGTCGTGCTGGGGCTGGTGTTTCAGGGTTTAGGGCAGTGCAGTGGTGTTCGGGCAGTGTAGGGGGTCTTGCTGGGGGTGGTGTTTCAGGGTTTAGGGCAGTGGTGTTCGGGCAGTGTAGGGGGTCTTGCTGGGGGTGATGTTTCAGGGTTTAGGGCAGTGCAGTGGTGTTCGGGCAGTGTAGGGGGTCTTTCTGGGGGTAGTGTTTCAGGGTTTAGGGCAGTGCAGTGCAGTGTTGTTCGTGCAGTGTAGGGGGTCGTGCTGGGGATGGTGTTTCAGGGTTTAGGGCAGTGCAGTAGTGTTCGGGCAGTGTAGCGGGTCGTGCAGGGGGTGGTGTTTCAGGGTTTAGGGCAGTGCAGTGGTGTTCGGGCAGTGTAGGGGGTCATGCTGGGGGTGGTGTTTCAGGGTTTAGGGCAGTGCAGTGGTGTTCGGGCAGTGTAGAGGGTCATGCACGGTGTGGTGTTTCAGGGTTTAGGGCAGTGCAGTGGTGTTCGGGCAGTGTAGGGGGTCGTGCTGGAGCTGGTGTTTCAGGGTTTAGGGCAGTGCAGTGGTGTTCGGGCAGTGTAGGGGTCGTGCTGGGGCTGGTGTTTCACGGTTTAGGGCAGTGCAGTGGTGTTCGGGCATTGTAGGGGGTCGTGCTGGGGCTGGTGTTTCAGGGTTTTGGGCAGAGCAGTGGTGTTCGGGCAGTGTAGGGGGTCGTGCTGGGGGTGGTGTTTCAGGGTTTAGGGCAGTGCAGTGGTGTTCGGGAAGTGTAGGGGGTCTTGCTGGGGGTGGTGTTTCAGGGATTAGGGCAGTGGTGTTTGGGCAGTGTAGGGGGTCTTGCTGGGGGTGATGTTTCAGGGTTTAGGGCAGTGCAGTGGTGTTCGGGCAGTGTAGGGGGTCTTGCTGGGGGTAGTGTTTCAGGGTTTAGGGCAGTGCAGTGTTGTTCGTGCAGTGTAGGGGGTTGTGCTGGGGGTGGTGTTTCAGGGTTTAGGGCAGTGCCGTAGTGTTCGGACAGTGTAGGGGGTCGTGCAGGGGTGGTGTTTCAGGGTTTAGGGCAGTGCAGTGGTGTTCGGGCAGTGTAGGGGGTCATGCTGGGGGTGGTGTTTCAGGGTTTAGGGCAGTGCAGTGGTGTTCGGGCAGTGTAGGGGTCGTGCAGGGGGTGGTGTTTCAGGGTTTAGGGCAGTGCAGTGGTGTTCGGGCAGTGTAGGGGTCGTGCTGCGGCTGGTGTTTCAGGGTTTAGGGCAGTGCAGTGGTGTTCGGGCAGTGTAGGGGTCTTGCTGGGGGTGGTATTTCTGGGTTTAGGGCAGTGGTGTTCGGGCAGTGTAGGGGGTCTTGCTGGGGGTGATGTTTCAGGGTTTAGGGCAGTGCAGTGGTGTTCGGGCATTGTAGGGGGTCGTGCTGGGGCTGGTGTTTCAGGGTTTAGGGCAGTGCAGTGGTGTTCGGGCAGTGTAGGGGTCGTGCTGGGGCTGGTGTTTCAGGGTTTTGGGCAGAGCAGTGGTGTTCGGGCAGTGTAGGGGGTATTGCTGGGGGTGGTGTTTCAGGGTTTAGGGCAGTGGTGTTCGGGCAGTGTAGGGGGTCTTGCTGGGGGTGATGTTTCAGGGTTTAGGGCAGTGCAGTGGTGTTCGGGCAGTGTAGGGGGTCTTGCTGGGGTTGTGTTTCAGGGTTTAGGGCAGTGCAGTGGTGTTCATGCAGTGTAGGGGGTCGTGCTGGGGATGGTGTTTCAGGGTTTAGGGCAGTGCAGTAGTGTTCGGGCAGTGTAGCGGGTCGTGCAGGGGGTGGTGTTTCAGGGTTTAGGGCAGTGCAGTGTTGTTCGGGCAGTGTAGGGGGTCGGGCTGGGGGTGGTGTGTCAGGGTTTAGGGCAGCGCAGTGGTGTTCGGGCAGTGTAGGGGGTCATGCACGGGGTGGTGTTTCAGGGTTTAGGGCAGTGCAGTGGTGTTCGGGCAGTTTAGGGGGTCATGCTGGGGCTGGTGTTTCAGGGTTTAGGGCAGTGCAGTGGTGTTCGGGCAGTGTAGGGGGTCGTGCTGGGGCAGGTGTTTCACAGTTTAGGGCAGTGCAGTGGTGTTCGGGCAGTGTAGGGGGTCTTGCTGGGGCTGGTGTTTCAGGGTTTTGGGCAGAGTAGTGGTGTTCGGGCAGTGTAGGGGGTTGTGCTGGGGGTGGTGTTTCAGGGTTTAGGGCAGTGCAGTGGTGTTCGGGCAGTGTAGGGGGTCTTGCTGGGGGTGGTGTTTCAGGGTTTAGGGCAGTGGTGTTCGGGCAGTGTAGGGGGTCTTGCTGGGGGTGATGTTTCAGGGTTTAGGGCAGTGCAGTGGTGTTCGGGCAGTGTAGGGGGTCTTGCTGGGGGTAGTGTTTCAGGGTTTAGGGCAGTGCAGTGGTGTTCGTGCAGTGTAGGGGGTCGTGCTGGGGGTGGTGTTTCAGGGTTTAGGGCAGTGCCGTAGTGTTCGGACAGTGTAGGGGGTCGTGCAGGGGTGGTGTTTCAGGGTTTAGGGCAGTGCAGTGGTGTTCGGGCAGTGTAGGGGGTCGTGCTGGGGGTGGTGTTTCAGGGTTTAGGGCAGTGCAGTGGTGTTCGGACAGTGTAGGGGGTCGTGCAGTGGGTGGTGTTTCAGGGTTTAGGGCAGTGCAGTGGTGTTCGGGCAGTGTAGGGGTTCATGCTGGGGCTGGTGTTTCAGGGTTTAGGGCAGTGCAGTGGTGTTCGGGCAGTGTAGAGGGTCTTGCTGGGGTTGGTGTTTCAGGGTTTAGGGCAGTGGTGTTCGGGCAGTGTAGGGGGTCTTGCTGGGGGTGATGATTCAGGGTTTAGGGCAGTGCAGTGGTGTTCGTGCAGTGTAGGGGGTCATGCTGGGGATGGTGTTTTAGGGTTTAGGGCAGTGCAGTAGTGTTCGGGCAGTGCAGGGGTCGTGCAGGGGGTGGTGTTTCAGGGTTTAGGGCAGTGCAGTGGTGTTCGGGCAGTGTAGGGGGTCGTGCTGGGGGGGTGTTTCAGGGTTTAGGGCAGTGCAGTGGTGTTCGGGCAGTGTAGGCGGTCGTGCTGGAGCTGGTGTTTCAGGGTTTAGGGCAGTGCAGTGGTGTTCGGGCAGTGTAGGGGGTCGTGCTGGGGCTGGTGTTTCAGGGTTTAGGGCAGTGCAGTGGTGCTCGGGCAGTGTAGGGGGTCATGCTGGGGGTGGTGTTTCAGGGTTTAGGGTAGTGCAGTGGTGTTCGGGCAGTGTAGGGTGTCATGCTGGGGCTGGTGTTTCAGGGTTTAGGGCAGTGCAGTGGTGTTCGGGCAGTGTAGGGGGTCGTGCTGGGGCTGGTGTTTCAGGGTTTTGGGCAGAGCAGTGGTGTTCGGGCAGTGTAGGGGGTCATGCTGGGGGTGGTGTTTCAGGGTTTAGGGCAGTGCAGTGGTGTTCGGGCAGTGTAGGGGGTCGTGCTGGGGGTGGTGTTTCAGGGTTTAGGGCAGTGGTGTTCGGGCAGTGTAGGGGGTCTTGCTGGGGGTGATGTTTCAGGGTTTAGGGCAGTGCAGTGGTGTTCGGGCAGGGAAGGGGGTCTTGCTGGGGGTAGTGTTTCAGGGTTTAGGGCAGTGCAGTGGTGTTCGGGCAATGTGGGGGGGTCTTGCTGGGGGTGGTGTTTCAGGGTTTAGGGCAGTGCAGTGGTGTTCGGGCAGTGTGGGGTGTCGTGAAGGGGGTGGTGTTTCAGGGTTTAGGGCAGTGCAGTGGTGTTCGGGCAGTGTGGGGGTCATGAAGGGGTGGTGTTTCAGAGTTTTGGGCAGTGCAGTGGTGTTCGGGCAGTGTAGGGGGTCGTGCTGGGGGTAGTGTTTCAGGGTTTAGGGCAGTGCAGTGGTGTTCGGGCAGTGTAGGGGGTCGTGCTGGGGCTGGTGTTTCAGGGTTTAGGGCAGTGCAGTGGTGTTCGGGCAGTGTAGGGGGTCATGCACGGTGTGGTGTTTCAGGGTTTAGGGCAGTGCAGTGGTGTTCGGGCAGTGTAGGGGGTCGTGCTGGAGCTGGTGTTTCAGGGTTTAGGGCAGTGCAGTGGTGTTCGGGCAGTGTAGGGGGTCGTGCTGGGGCTGGTGTTTCACAGTTTAGGGAAGTGCAGTGGTGTTCGGGCAGTGTAGGGGGTCGTGCTGGGGCTGGTGTTTCAGGGTTTTGGGCAGAGCAGTGGTGTTCGGGCAGTGTAGGGGGTCGTGCACGGGGTGTTGTTTCAGGGTTTAGGGCAGTGCAGTGGTGTTCGGGCAGTGTAGGGGGTCGTGCTTGGGGTAGTGTTTTAGGGTTTAGGGTAGTACAGTGTTGTTTGTGTAGTGTAGGGGGTCATGTTTTAGGGTAGTGCAGTGGTGTTTGGGTAGTGTAGGGGGTCGTGCTGGGGTTAGTGTTTTAGGATTTAGGTTAGTGCAGTAGTGTTTGGGTAGTGTAGGGGTTCGTGCTGGGGGTAGTGTTTTAGGGTTTAGGGTAGTGCAGTGGTGCTTGTGTAGTGTAGGGGTTCGTACTGGGGGTAGTGTTTTAGGGTTAAGGGTAGTGCAGTGGTGTTTTTGTAGTGTAGGGGGTCATGTTTTAAGATGCAACGCTCCAATACCTGACCAGTCTGCACTACATAAAACTGCAAAAAAACTAAAAATAAAAAGTGTTTTGCACACTTTTGCCATTGGGCTATATGTGGGCTACATCTGGGTAATATTTGTGCTACATTTGGGCTCTTTTTTCTCTGGTGGCCATCTTGGAAGACTTCTTTGTTATGAAGTTTCCTAATCTCCTCATTTACTGCAGTCTCCTCAGTAGGAAATGCTTTCAGTTTTTTACTTTAATTCCATCAAGAAGGCATTCAGATGTGTCTCACATTTGCCATAAATTCAGAATGTTAGCACTCTAGTTGCTCATTAGATCACTGTAGTAAAGCTACTGCTCACCAGGGAGTTAACTGGAAGTCTGCTGCTGGTATTGAAAGTGATTGTTTCAGTCTGCATGTCAGAATTTTCTAATGAAATAGAAGAGGATTTGAGATCTCACTTAAAACATGCCCGAATTTTTCTTTCTGCAGCACTAATCATAATTTCTATTTCAAAAAGAACCCCTCGTTTTGTTCCTTTTTAAATTAAATGTTTTAAGTGTTACCGGTTTATTCCAATCAAGATGGCTTCAGGTGTGCCATACTTTTGTCATAAGTAAGGCTGTTAGCGCTCTAGTTGTTCTTTAGAACACTCTGGGAAGCTGCAGTAGAACACAAAGGCATCAACTGGCAGGCTGCTCCTGTTGAAATATAAAAGGAAGATATTTGAGATCACACTTGAAACATGTCCTAATTTTTCTTTCTACAGCACTAACCATAATTTCTATGACAAAATGAACCCCATCATTTTGTTCCTTTTTAAATTAAATGTTTTAAGTGTTACCAGTTTATTCCAATCAAGATGGCTTCAGGTGTGCCATACTTTTGTCATACGTAAGGCTGTTAGCACTCTAGTTGTTCTTTAGAACACTCTGGGAAGCTGCAGTAGAACACAAAGGAATCAACTGACAGTCTCTGCCCTTGTTGGATGTACATGTTTTACTGAGAATGTCAGACTTCATTCTCACATGACTGAGAAAGATAATGTGAATTTACAGAAAATATGCTCTCATTTTAGCTTCTGGAGCACCTTCCAAAACTCTATGGGACAAGCATGTGAAAATAGTTTTCTCTCAAACATTATTCATTATATCCCAGCAGAAGGTTTTTCACAGGGTAAAATCACCTTAGAACACACCACAATTCCTGAAATTAGTACGGTACCATCAACAAATGAATTCTAATGTAACTAAAGTCTGTTATCACCCTTTATAGTTCTCCTTTTGGTAACCCTCAAAATCTTTGATTCACTACAATGCATTTCAATGGGGTACTATCATGTATATTGGTCCCAAGATGGCTGCCAGCAATTCCAGGATGAAGTGCTGACAGCCAATCAGATCTCACAATGACATGTGTGGTTAGGCTCCGCCCAGATATATATGTGATTTTACTTTTGATTTTCTCAGGAACTACTGAACGGATTTACACCATTTAACCAAAAAGCACGACTCTGAACCAAGGGCTACCTTTTTGCCAAATTTGGTGTAATTCCGTTCAGCAGTTCGGGCTGTAGCTGCGACTAAAGGTTCCTATGGAAAATTGCATGGGGAAAACACATTTTGGGACCCCCCTTTTTTCTCGGCCCCCGCTTGCCGAATCACCCCGAAACTTTCAGGATAGGAGCAGACCCGAGCGCCCCACGAGTTTTGAAAATTTCGCGAAGATTCGTCAACTGGCGCCAAAGTTATTGGAAATAGAATGTTGTGAATTTCCTATGGAAAATAGGTACTAACTATAACTATCTACTGGCAACCGCCCCGGTATTGATGATCGCCATCAGGAAAGTATGAATACGTGGGGAGAGAGGAGGCATTATTGGATTGCCTGAGAAGGGGGACTGGAAGAGGCTTTGACTCCGGCACACAGCTGCGGTGGTGTGGGGCATACCGGCCACAGAGAGTGGAACATCACCAGGTGTATGAAATGTCCCATTACTGATTGGGCTTTCGCGGTAAACTCCAACACCCAACATGCAGCGGGGCTGCAGGAGGAGCGCGAGGTGCTTCGCATTACTGAGGCGGAGGAGGGGCGAGCGACCACGTGATTGGGAGTGGTCTTAGCCATACTATCGCTATAAGGGACCCCCTTGGAGAAGAGAAAGATTTGAAACAGGGCACTGATAAAGGCTGTATTTGAGGCTGAAACGCGTCTGCCGGCGTTTCAAGAACTTTTTTACTGAGCGCACATTTTACCATTAAAAGCCTCTTCTTAAGTTTACCCCGGAGCTGTGTCGATTTCTTCCTACCTGGGAGAGTATCTGGTTTATTATCTACTGGCGGTCGCCAGTAGATAGTTATAGTTACAACCTATTATCCATAGGAAATCCGCGACATTCTATTTGAAATAACTCTCTTGCCGGTTGACGTATCTTCGCAAAATTTTCAAACTTTGTGGCCCGCTCCGGTCCGCTCCTACCCTGAAAGTCTCGGGGGATTCGTCAAGCGGGGGCCGAGAAAAAGGGGGTCCCAAAACGCGTTTTCCCCATGCAATTTTCCATAGGAAACTTTAGACACGGCTACAGCCCGAACTGCTGAACGGAATTACACCAAATTTGGCAAAGAGGTAGTTCTTGGTTCAGAAAGAACCCTTTTTGTTAAATGGTGTAAATCCGTTCAGTAGTTGCTGAGAAAATCAAAAGAAAAAAAGATAGGTATATCTAGGGCCGCGGATCCTCCCGAGCACGAGCTTTATGTTAATTGGCTGTCAACACTCCAAATCAGGAAGTGTTGGCAGCCATTTTGTCCCTCGGTAGAACCGAGGGACAGAAACAAGTGCGCAAAGCGCACAAAGGGGGCAGGGTAGAAACACCCTGACCCCTAGGTCTGCTCAGGGGTCCCACAAGGACCCCTGGGCAAAAAAGAATTTTTTTTTTTTTATAAATCGGCAGGATGCGCTGCCGAAAAAAAAATCGAAGCGCTGTCTCCGCGCTCGATGTTAATTGGCCCCGGGTGGGCCAAGTCCCGGGGGCATGCTGGGGGGTTAATTTTATGTGTGGGGGCCTCTAAGGGCCCCCAAGCCCCGGGGACCACCACCCCCGGGGCTTTATGGATAATGGTGCGAAAGGGCTCTAAGCCCTCCCGCAGCCCCGGGGACCACCACCTCCCCGGGGCTTCTTTTTATATTTAAAAACCTGTGTGGGGGGCTCCAGCCCCCACACGCCCGGGGACCACCACCTCCCTGGGGCACTAAGAAAAATGAAAATGGGGGTCCGTTTTGGACCCCCAAGCCCCGGGGACCACCACCTCCCGGGGCTTTCTCGATGTAGGGAGGGGGCCGCGCGGCCCCCTCCTGGAGCCCTTGATGGCCCTGGGGACCGCCACCCCCAGGGCCGGCTCCTGCAGTGTCCCGGGTGCCTACCCCGGGACACTGCTGTTTGCAATGACAGGACGGGAGCCTTGCGGCTCCCGTCCTGTCATTGCAAACTTGCTTTGGATATTGGAAGAGAGAGCAGGAAACCTGCTCTCTCTTCCAATATCCAAAGCTGATTGCTTTCCACATGGGGAGCAGCATGTTAGCTGCTCCCCATGTGTAAGCTAATGCCGGCTCCCGTAGGACACGGGGAGCCGGCGGGACTGTGGGGGTTTGGAGACCCCCACAGTCCCCAACGAGAGGCCAGGCCCCGGGGGATGGGGTCCCCGGGGCCTAAAAATAGGAAAAAGGAAGGGGGCCACACGGCCCCCTTCAGGAAAAAAAACAAAAAAACGATCGGGCCCGCAGGCCCCGCCCCTTCCTTCACCACTCTGCAAACGCGCCCCTGGCGCGTTTGCAGAGGGGAACGAATTCCCCTTGAATACTGGGGGTCCCTGGGGGCCAACTAGCCCACCAGGAACCTCCAGTATGCGCCAGGGGCTGCCTTGCAGAGAGGTGTACAGAGGCCACGCCCCTTTTACACCTCTCTGCAACGCAGCTCTGTGGCGCTTTTGGAGGAACATGGTGGGCTAGTTGGACTCCAGGGACCCTCAGGATTCAAGGGAGTTAATCCCCCGACTTAAAACGTGCCACGGGGCGCGTTTGCACAGTGGTGAAGGGAGGGGGCGGGGCTTCAGGTGACATGTGTGCAAACAGGCCCCGTGGCGCGTTTTAAGATGGGGAATTAAATCCTCTTCAATCCTGAGGGTCCCTGGGGGCCAACTAGCCCAACAGGTACGTCCAGAAAGCGCCACAGAGCTGCGTTGCAGAGAGGTGTAAAAGGGGTGTGGCCTCTGTACATGTCTCTGCAACGCAGCCCCTGGTGCATACTGGAGGTTCCTGGTGGGCTAGTTGGCCCGTAGGGACCCTCATGATTCAAGGGGACTTAATCCCCCAACTTAAAACGCGCCACGGGGCGCGTTTGCACAGATGCCACCTCAGGCCCCGCCCCTCCCTTCACCTTTGTGCAAATATTCCTCTAAAATCAGCCGAAATACGAATTCCGATTTACTCACCTGTTATCAGGAGAGACCTCAGTGCTGCATCTTTCAGCCCAGTACTGATCCTCAAAAGTAATTTTAACCGTACTTACCGGTAACTTGAATTTCCTTCATAGGCTAACATTGACTGGTTTCACTTGGAAATTCTTCTAAGTGTGGAGTTTTGGAACTTTAAAATATTCCTCTAAAATCAGCCGAAATACGAATTCCGATTTACTCACCTGTTATCAGGAGAGACCTCAGTGCTGCATCTTTCAGCCCAGTACTGATCCTCAAAAGTAATTTTAACCGTACTTACCAGTAACTTGAATTTCCTTCCATAGGATATCATTGCCTGCTTTTTGCTGAAAAAGTTTCTAAGTGTTGATTTTTGAAACATACAAATATTCCTCTAAAATCAGCCGAAATCCGAATTCCGATTTACTCACCTGTTATCAGGAGAGACCTCAGTGCTGCATCTTTCAGCCCAGTACTGATCCTCAAAAGTAATTTTAACCGTACTTACCGGTAACTTGAATTTCCTTCATAGGCTAACATTGACTGGTTTCACTTGGAAATTCTTCTAAGTGTGGAGTTTTGGAACTTTAAAATAGTCCTCTAAAATCAGCCGAAATACGAATTCCGATTTACTCACCTGTTATCAGGAGAGACCTCAGTGCTGCATCTTTCAGCCCAGTACTGATCCTCAAAAGTAATTTTAACCGTACTTACCAGTAACTTGAATTTCCTTCCATAGGAATCCATTGTCTGGTTTTCAGCAGAAAAGTTTCAAAGTGTCGATTTTCACAAACTACAAATATTCCTAAAAATCGCCTGTATGACTTAAACGCATTCTTTCAACTGTTTACAGGAGATGCACCAGTGGTGGATCCAGGATCCAACACTGAGTAAGAAAAAGTAACGATAACAGTTTTTAACTTCTAAGTGAATTTCCTTCCATAGGATAACATTGGTGATTCTATGAGAAAAGTTTCTAAGTGTGAACTTTTAAAGTACAATAATATTCCTTAAAAATCACGACTGTAACCAAAACGCTTTTACTCAACTGTTTACAGGAGATGTCTCAGGACTGAATCTAGGATCCAGTAATGTGGTTAGAAAAGTAATCCATAAAGTAACTAATTGCATTTAACTAGAAATTCACATTGAGCTGAATGTTGCATTGTGTTTGAAAATGTGTTGCCCATTGCAACAACTGTAACTACTGTACTTAAAAGTCTATTGCCTATGTGCAAAGTAATTAAACTAAAGTAATTCATTCTGAGAAAGTATTTTTGTAATGTAATGTATAATGTAATTACAATGTAATTTAAAAAATAAAATATGTAAAAAAAAATTGTTTCTAAAAAATTGGGAAATCAGTATGAAAAAAATGTATATAACAATTAATACATTTAAAAATTGTCATTTACAAAACCTTTGAAATTCACTGAAAAAACTGTAGGTTTCAGACATGTTATAGTTACAAATTAGCATTTAAAAACCTTTGAAATTCACTGAAAAAACCATAGGTTTCAGGGACGTTATAGTTACAAATTAGCATTTAAAAAACCTTTGAAATTCACTGAAAAAACCATAGGTTTTAGGGACAGTTATAGTTAGTTGGACATTGCACTCGTACAAAACCCGTGAAATTCCCCCGTTATAGTTAGTCCAGCTAACTATAACTCGCGCCCCCGCAATGCACTGCTGATGACGTCACATATTACATCACTCATGATATGGTCAGTGACATCACTGATGACATCACTGATGACATCTCAAATGACATCACTGATGACATCATCCACGTGATAATCTGATGCACCTCCTCACACTCTAATATAACCTTTGATACACCCACTCTAAATTACAGACTGCCATTCGCAAAACCATAGACACTCCAACACCAATAACTACATACCCACTCACTGATTCTTAGGTCTACGCACACATCCACTCACTCACCCGTACAGTCACTCATACTTACGGTCACTCAGTACAGGACTATCATATGCACTCATACTCCTATATAGACACTCAAACACCGCCACTCATCCATAGAGGTACTCACACACCTAGTCAGTCATGCAAATAATTAAACACACTACCATTTACTCACCTATACAGTTATACACACACCAGCTCACTTACTCATACAAATAGTAGCACATTCTTACGCTCTTATACAATCACTGATACAAGCACACACTCATCCATACAGCCACTATCACAATCACTCACTCTCGCTTATAGCTATTTATATACTCCAACACACATATATACTGCCTTTCACATATGTAGTTACTCACACATGTACCACTGGGACATACATTCACTCACTAACACACTCTTACACACACTTACCCACCCATACAGTCTATCACAGTTGCACTCTTGAAACCATCCACCCAGTGAATCACCCACTCACACATCTATGCACAGAGTTGCACACACCCCTCCCACACAAACACTCAGGCACCCATACAGATACTCAGACAAGCATTCAATAACTCATATAGACACTCATGTAGCTATTCACAAACACATGCAGCCACTTACACAGCAACAGACAGACGGATACAGACATTCACCCAGTTTAGTCACTAACCCATGCATTCAGTAAGATACGTTAAATCACTAACTTATAGAGTCAGTCACGCACCTACTAAATCATCCATACAGACACTTACACACCCACTCATTCTTCAATACGTCTTTTCCTATATATATTAAAAATATTTAAACTTTACAGAAACACACAGTCACTGGATGATGTCATCAGTGATGTCATCAGTGATGTAATATGTGACGTCATCAGCAGTGCATTGCGGGGCGCGAGTTATAGTTAGCTGGACTAACTATAACGGGGGAATTTCACGGGTTTTGTACGAGTGCAATGTCCAACTAACTATAACTGTCCCTAAAACCTATGGTTTTTTCAGTGAATTTCAAAGGTTTTTTAAATGCTAATTTGTAACTATAACGTCCCTGAAACCTATGGTTTTTTCAGTGAATATATATATATATATATATATATAGATATATATATATATATCCAAACACCTCGTCACAACTCCAACTCCTCGGAAAAACGAGCGCGGACCCAGATAAGTGCTGCAATTATTTTATTTTGCCAAAGTCTGCCATTACGCGTTTCAGCCGAACTAGCGGCCTTGATCACATGACAATACTTAGGTTTTACCACCGCTTTTTAAAGTGCAAGTGCTTCACATAAACCATGGACATAGACAATAGACTTTGCCACTTCAGGTACTTTTCATGCGTAAATGCTTTGAAAAACATAACATTTCAGATACCATACATAATAAGTGTAAAATACAAAAGTATTGAACAAAAATGTACAGGACTTAAGTGTCTTTCAAGGATATCCAACATGTTTGTTTTTCAACAATAAATGCTTAAATGCTGATTCAAATAAACCTTTTTCTAGTCCAGAGTTAAAAATTAAAATGAACATAAAGAGTGCCCCCTCGTGAATGTGGAAATGAAAAGGATAAAATTAAAAAGATGTAATTTATAAAAATAATAAACAACAGGTACATGTTCAATCTGTCACTTAGTGCTTCGGAATAACAAATAGTTGAAATTCCATATATTGTGGGGTTTATATAGTGTTGGAAATAGTCTTATTTTTAAAAGAACATCCTATTATATTCTGTAGGTCTCCCTATTTTCCGACCCTACAGTAGATAAGCCCCACATATTTCCCTCACACCAATAATGTGACTATGTGCTACAGTACCTGATTACAAAATGCCAAAATGCCATAAAGTGCATAAGTGCTAAGGGATCTGAAGGTTTTTGAAGTGCAAATATTCAGAGACCTAATATATTCAAATATCTTGCGTCCGTTATAACAAATTGCTACAGAATATTCCAATCAATTGATTTCATAGCATATAACATAGTGACTCTTAAAATCATCAATAAATATATTCATAACTTAATTTACCCATAAAACCATTCCTCAATGATTAGAAATACGACACAGAAGATGAGACAATATGCCCTAGACCAACCATTAAAATATCATAAATATATAAATATTAATAAAAGCCCCATAAAACATACAAGACTAATATACAGAAAAACCACAGTGACCAATTCATTAACTAATGCAGATTAAGATTGACCTAAAAAGAAGTTTTCATTGAAAAAAGAGATTTATCAACATTATAAAAATGTATACAGATATATATATAAACACACACACATATATAAACTAAATAAATATATAACCTTACCAAGAAGACTGGAATTGCGGTGTCGGTGTCTGGCTGTTTGAATTCACATGCTGGAGTTGTTTGTGGATATATATATATATATATATATATATATATATATATATATATATATATATATATATATATATATATATATATATATATATATATATATATAAAAAATTGTCGTAACAATCAAGGGTCTCGGATAAAGCCAGAACAAAAAATTCTGCCGAAGAGCTAAGGGTGGGACACAGGCATTCATTTTGTGGCATTAAGGGTTGAAGAAAGCATGATAGTGCGTGATGTCGTATCCACTGCCCCAGGGATTTTGATGAGTTAAGGTCTATGCTCAAATTGCCACTAGTGATTGTGAAGCCTCAGTGTCTCGTCACTGATTCCCTCCATTTTAGAACATAGTTTCATTGCAAAACACTGTGCACTTCAAAGCACAAACCATCTTGATTCTGCACTGTCTGAAGTTTTCATCCGAGGCCTGCTGAAAATGTGCCATTAAAATCCCCCTCATATCTCAGTTTTCTATTTAACACATGGCCCACAATAACAGTAGTTTCCTGAAACAAATAAGGTGACATCCAGTGGGAAAAAAGGATTGTTTGTCTGCTTATTTCCTGACATAAAATGCAGTCACTGGCAATTCATTAAAAATCAGGTTTTTGTTAAATAGCACCATTAGTTGTTAATCGCCTGTGGTGCAGAGAGCCTCTCTGCAAGCAGGTGATGATTACAGTGCTTAGCACTTCAGGAGTATAAAAGTACACTGACTGTAATCATTACAGAAATTACTTCTTAAGTGTCATGCTGTTAATTAGAGTTCAAAGATTTAGCATCTGGTGGATATTCCTTATGTGGAGCTGTGAACAGTGAGAGGTGCAGAGAATGCATTTAAAGGGCTCTAAATTAGGGTGCAGAATGTGCACAGAATGCCCAGCATCTGCCAGAGGACACCTGGCAGTATTTGCTTACAGTGACCACTTGGACGGAGCCCCCAGGGACTGTTTGCTAGCCCTGGTGTGGATATCTGTGCAGCATCATTCTTTGAGCTCTGTGACTGGTTAGACATGCCAAGGTGTTGTGCATGTCCTATGGCCCTGCACTCTGAGCATGCACAGTGGAGCTGACGTTTGGACTGCTCTGAGGGAAACACTGAAGCTTTCTCTGCACGAAATACATTAAACAAGTTTATAATAACCAAAAGAGGAAGCACATAAACATGCAGCTGTTTTATAATACCTCAACTGCGACTCAACTGATGGACACATCTTGGAACTGTATGTATTCGCGGCTGTCCTGCCGCGGAGTCTGCACCACCCCGCGATAATAGGGGGCCACTTGACAAGGTATTCACCAAATCGACTATGAGGAGGATTTAGGACGGGCCCGCTTGCGGGGTCCGTGTGACCTACTAATAACAGAGTATAATGCGTGCATCCAATTGGGGGATGATCGATTACGAACTATAGTTCCCATAATGCACAGTTCCATATGACCATCCCATTGGAGGGAGTGCAGTATTTAAATGGGAACGTCATATGCACGCATCCTTCCCGTGAAAGCCTCTGAAGAGAAAACTGAGGAGCTTTTGAAACGCGTCAGGCAAACCTACACGGAGTCTGTTGATGGCTGTAAGCGGTATCCGTCCATACCATGGAAAGAGAGTTCTCTTGCTGCTGCTGGCCGAGTGCGACTCAACTGATGGACACATCTTGGAGCTGTATGTATTCGCGGCCGTCCTGCCGCGGAGTCTGCACCACCCCGCTATAATAGGGGGCCACTCGACAAGGTATTCACCAAATCGACTATGTGGGCCAACAGCAGAGGATTTAGGACAGGCCCGCTTGTGGGGTCCGTGTGACCTACTAATAACAGAGTATAATGCATGCATCCAATTGGGGGATGATCGATTACGAACTATAGTTCCCATAATGCACAGTTCCATATGACCATCCCATTGGAGGGAGTGCAGTATTTAAATGGGAACGTCATATGCAGGCATCCTTCCCGTGAAAGCCTCTGAAGAGAAAGCTGAGGAGCTTTCGAAACTCGTCAGGCAAACCTACACGGAGGCTGTTGATGGCTGTAAGCGGTATCCGTCCATACCATGGAAAGAGAGTTCTCTTGCTGCTTCTGGCCGAGTGCGACTCAACTGATGGACACATCTTGGAGCTGTATATATATAGATATAGATATAAATATATATATATATATAAAATACCCAAAAACATCTCTCCTCATACGTTCTTTCACATAGACAGAGAAGAGCCGCAGCTCAATTGCTTTGAGCGTGATGCTTTTTTATTGACGGCAAACAATACCTGACGCGTTTCCGAGCTGACTGCTCCTTGCTCACAGGACCCATGACCAAGGAGAAGTCAGCTCCAAAACACGTCATGTGTTTTTCACTGTCAATAAAAAAGCATAACACTCAAAGGAATTGAGCTGTGGCTCGTCTCTGTCTATGTGAAAGGACGTATGAGGAGACAGGATTTTTGGAGTTATTGAAGGGGTTTGCCACCCTGCTGCGAGCTCACTGTCATAAGTGGTGGGACAAATGGCAACTTTGGAAGGTGTGTGTATATATATATATATATATATATATATATATATATATATATATATATATATATATATATATATATATATATATTTATCTACTGGCGGTCGCCAGTAGATAGTTATAGTTAGGACCTATTTTCCATAGGAAATCCGCAACATTCTATTCCCAATAACTTTGGCGCCGGTTGACAAATCTTCACGAAAGTTTCAAAACTCGTGAGGCGCGCCGGTCCGCTCCTATCCTGAAAGTCTCGGGGTGATTCGTCAAGTGGGGGCTGAGAAAAAGGGGGTCCCAAAACGTGTTTTCCCCATGCAATTTTCCATAGGAACCTTTAGTCGCAGCTACAGCCCGAACTGCTGAACGGAATTACACCAAATTTGGCAAAAAGGTAGCCCTTGGTTCAGAGTCGTGCCTTTTGGTTAAATGGTGTAAATCCGTTCAGTAGTTCCTGAGAAAATCAAAAGTAAAATCACATATATATCTATGGCCGCGGTGGATCCGCGCACCCTGAGCGCACACTCCCGATCACGAGCTGTATGCAAATTGGCTGTCAACACTCCAAACCAGGAAGTGTTGGCAGCCATCTTGTTCCTCGGTAGAACCGAGGCACAGAAACAAGTGCGCAAAACGCAAAAAGGGGGCAGGGTAGAAACACCCTGACCCCCTAGGCCTGCTCAGGGCCAAATTTTTTTTTTTAAATCGAAGGGATGCGTGCAGGGTGAGAAAAAAAACAAAGCGCAGACTCCCGCGCTTCGTTGTTATTTGGCCCCCGGGTAGGCCAAGTCCCGGGGCATGCGGGGGTTAATAAAAAATGGTTTGGGGGGCCTCTAAGGCCCCCCCAAGCCCCGGGGACCGCCACCCCCCGGGGCTTTGAATTTTAAATCGTGCGGCAGGGCACTCAGCCCTCCCACAGCCCCGGGGACCGCCACCCCCGGGGCTTCTTTTTTAAATTAAATTACCTGTGTGGGGGGGGCTCCAGCCCCCCACACGCCCCGGGGACCGCCACCTCCCCGGGGCACTAACAAAAGAAATGTGGGGGTCGCCTTCGGACCCTCGAAGCCCCGGGGACCACCACATCCCCGGGGCTTTACTAATGAAGGGAATGGGGCCGCGCGGCCCCCTCCTGGAGCCCTCCATGGCCCTGGGGACGGCCACCCCCAGGGCCAGCTCCTGCAGTGTCCCGGGGTGCCTACCCCCGGGACACTGCTGTTTGCAATGGCAGGGCGGGAGCCGCGCGGCTACCGCCCTGTCATTGCAAGCTAGCTTAGCTTCATTGAAGCGAGAGCAGGGAAACCTGCTCTCGCTTCAATGAAGCAAGCAGATTGCTTTTCCATAAGGGGAGCTGCATGTCAGCAGCTCCCCTTATGGAAAAGCAATGCCGGCTCCCGCATGACGCGGGGAGCCGGTGGGATGGTGGGGGGATTGGGGACCCCCCCACGGTCCCCAACGAGTGGCCAGGCCCCGGGGGATGGGATCCCCGGGGCCATTAGTGGCCCGGGAGGGGGGCCACGCAGCCCCCCTCCCCAAAAATGTTTTTTTTTTTTTTTTTTTTAAAGGACAGAAAGGCCGGCCCCGGGGGATGGGGTCACGGGGCCTTAAATGGCCTGAGGAGGGGGGCCACGCAGCCCCCCTCCAAATAATTTTTTTTAAAAAACAGTGGGCATGCCCCGGGGGATGGGGTCCCCGGGGCCAAAAGTGGCCGAGGGAAGGGGGGCCACGCAGCCCCCCTCCCATAAATAAACGAAAAATGAAAAAAAAAAAAAGACCGGCATCGTGCCGGAGGCCTTGCCCACTCCCTGCAGCACACTGCAAATGCGCCCCCTGGCGCGTTGTACGATGGGGAAGTAATTCCCCTTGAATACTGGGGGTCCCTGGGGGCTAAGTAGCCCACCAGGAACCTCCAGTATGCGCCAGGGAGCTGCGTTGCAGAGAGGTGTTCAGAGGCCACGCCCCTTTTTACACCTCTCTGCAATGCAGCTCTGTGGGGCTTACTGGAGGTACCTGGTGGGCTAGTTGGACCACAGGGACCCTCATGATTTTAGGGAACTTAATCCCCCAACTTAAAACGCACCACGGGGCGCGTTTGCACAGTGGTGAAGGGAGGGGGTGGGGCCTGAGGTGATATGTGTGCAAACATGCCCTGTGGCGCGTTTGAAGTTGGGGAATTAATTCCTCTTCAATCCTGAAGGTCCCTGGGGGCCAAGTAGCCCACCAGGTATGTCCAGTAAGCGCCACAGAGCTGCGTTGCAGAGAGGTGTAAAAAGGGGCGTGGCCTCTGAACACGTCTCTGCAACGCAGCTCCCTGGCGCATACTGGAGGTACATGGTGGGCTAGTTGGACCCCAGGGACCCTCAGGACTCAAGGGGACTTAATCCCCCAACTTAAAACGCGCCACAGGGCGCGTTTGCACAGTGGTGAAGGGAGGGGGCAGGGCCTGAGGAGATATGTGTGCAAACACGCCCGTGGCGCGTTTTAAGTTTGGGAATTAATTCCCCTTCAATCCTGAGGGCCCCTGGGGTCCAACTAGCCCACCAGGTACCTCCTGTAAGCACAACAGAGCTGCGTTGCAGAGAGGTGTAAAAAGGGGCATAGCATCGGACCACCTCTCTGCAACGCAGCTCTGTGGTGCTTACTGGAGGTACCTGGTGGGCTAGTTGGACCCCAGGGGCCCTCAGGATTGAAGGGGAATTAATCCCAAACTTAAAACACGCCACGGGGATGTCATTTGAGATGTCATCAGTGATGTCATCAGTGATGTCACTCAACATGTCATGAATGATGTAATATGTGATGTCATCAGCAGTGCATTGCGGGGGTGCGAGTTATAGTTAGCTGAACTAACTTTAACAGTGGAATTTCTATGGTTTTGTACGAGTGAAATGTCCAGCTAACTATAACGTCCCTGAAACCTATGGTTTTTTCAGTGAATTTCAAAGGTTTTTTAAATGCTAATTTCTAACTATAACGTGCCTGAAACCTATGGTTTTTTCAGTGAATTTCAAACGTTTTTTAAATGCTAATTTCTAATTATAATGTTCATTAAACCTATGGTTTTTTCAGTGATTTTAAATTATCATTCCATTCTCAACCTAGTGAAAACAGCCGATATTGCCAGTTTTCCAACAATAGCTTCCGCAAAAAAATTCGCCACAAATGAGAGCGACAACTAACGCTAATAATATGCAGAGTAGGCGTTCCCCTGCAAAAATAACACGAAAACACCACTTTTCGATATTTTCAACGAGCAGCCAAATCTGGGGTGCGATCCAAAAACAGGCGATGAGCTGCTTTAGCAGTAGGAATGTAACATATGCCTTTTACTGGTGTAAAGCAGGACGACTACCTACAGTGTGAAAGGGAGCCCAGCCCAGAACCACATCTGAAGACCAACACATGTCATAGAGCTACTGACCATGCAGCTCCGACACCCAAGAAGGCCACAACACCCACTGCCATCACCATCAGGACCTCCCCCCCGGACCACCCCCCTCCCTACTACCACCGAGGCAGCGCAGAACAGGACAGGAGACCTTCCAAAAATGGCATGGTCCCTCAGCCACACAATAGCTGAATCTTGGGAGATGTGGCAACCAAGTATGTGTGAAGGACGCAAGTCACCCATCAATAAAAATGCACACAATACCAAGTGTAGCGGTGATGTGGTGGACAGACCTCACTATGCAGAGCACAAACCTCTCCATGTGGACATATACTGCTGGTGCTTGTAGTGTTGTGGACAATAGACACAACCATGTTACCTCAGGCAGTGGGGAAGATGTCGGTCATGTAGCTGTGTTGTCCCCCCCTGGAAGCGGAAGCAGAGTGGGCTGGACCAACGTACGCCACTCCAGCATAGGAGTATGAATAAATAGGCTGTGGTTCTGGGCGTGGTTCACTTGTGGGAAGGCCAAAGCGTCTGCCAGGGCGGCAGCCCTCACCCTGCCACGAGGCCTCCGCCGTAACCGCCGGCCTCCTCGACACAGGCCCCCTGCGAACCCAGCAGCAGAGCACCACAGACTTATGTCTGTACAGGCTACTGCCTTCGATCTACACTGCGGACAGCAGGGCTCACAATTCAGATCGAGTCGCGATTGCAGATGACGCAGTCCAGTAGGCAAGAGACATTGCATCATCGCTGGCTGCGCACATGCTGAGCACCACACCTACCACTAACTCTATGCAGCTCAAGTCAACGCGACGTGGCTGTGGACTCTTCCTGACCACTGCCTCCGGCCTACACTGCGGTCAGCAGGGCTCACAATTCAGATCGAGTCGCGATTGCAGATGACGCAGTCCAGAAGGCAACAGACATTGCATGATCGCTGGCTGTGCACACGCTGAGCGCCACACCTACCACTAACTCTATGCAGCTCAAGTCAACGCCACGTGGCTCTGGGCTCTTCCTGACCACTGCCTCCGGCCTACACTGCGGTCAGCAGGGCTCACAATTCAGATCGAGTCGCGATTGCAGATGACGCAGTCCAGTAGGCAAGAGACATTGCATCATCGCTGGCTGCGCACACGCTGAGCGCCACACCTACCACTAACTGTATGCAGCTCAAGTCAACGCCACGTGGCTGTAGGCTCCTCCTGACCGCTGCCTCCGGCCTACACTGTGCTCAGCAGGGCTCACAATTCAAATTCAGTGTTCATTCATTAATTTCAGAGTCCAGTAGGCAACTAACTATAACGTCCCTGAAACCTACATATTTCGACAGTGTATTCCATAAATGTTTCATCTTTTGTTCCATACACCTACACTGCGGTAGCAGAAATCACAATTTAAATTGAGACATGATTTATTTATTGCAGAGAAAATTGTACTCTATGTCCTCGAATTTTGTAAACAGGAAGTGACTAAAAGCATTCTTCGATGTCTGTGCTGACTACTGCCTTCGATCTACACTGCGGATAGCAGGGCTCACAATTCACATCGAGTTGCGAGTGGAGATGACTCAGTCCAGTAGGCAACAGACATTGCTCCCAGTGCGGCTCGCCCGCACCACGCATCATTGCTGGCTGCGCACATGCTGAATGCTTCTGATGCCCCTATCTCAGTGCAGCACAACTCATGGACCCTTTATGATACAATGTTTTGTGTATAATTTCACATCTGCTGCCCCTACCTCAGTGTACCACAAGTCATGGACCCTTTACGATACAATCTTGTGTGTATTATTTCACATCTGTTGCCCCTACCTTAGTGCAGCACAAATCATTGACCCTTTATGATTGAATCTGTGTGTCTGATCCAATTATTACTGTTGTACTTGATGCCAGCACCAACCATTCCCGGAGGGCTGGCTTACACTCACCTCACACGCATCCAGCACAGACGTCACTGGACATGTGACCCTGGTAATAAAAATGAGTCGAGCGCACGTGCCCGTACCCAGTACCACTATCTATCTGTGTCCATGTGTTCATTATGTATGCAAGATGCCGCCCCTGGGCCCTACCACATTACATTGTGCTGTGGACAGCGTATGCAACCATGTTACCTCTGGCAATGGGGAAAACTTTGGTTATGTAACTTTCTCTCGGTCATTGTACAAGTACGTACATAGAGACTGGATCATTAGAGTACTGCAAGGAGAGTGTATAGTGAATTTATAAGTGATTGGGGATTGGCGGAGTAATTGTATAAGTACATATGTTGGCGCAGCCTAACCCCGAACACAAGCTTGGCTCTAATTGGCTGCCCTCCATGTGCCAAAAACTGAAACTTGAACTTTGATGGCCCTGTATTGCTACAGCTGCAACACTCCACTGAATGTGCAATAAACATTCATATCCACACAGATGTGTCATGTCCACCATCTTTCATGTGTGGAACTATGGATGAATGTAGGGTCAGTGATTCCCCATACCTTCCATGTTGGCCATGTTGTGGGACTTGGCTCACAGAGTGACACATTGGCGCTTGCGACCCGGGTGACGTCAGCACTACAACAGGGACACCCGCATCAGTTGATTTCTCATACAGCCCAGGACGGAGCCACGCCCATAGCTCCGGAGTCATTCTTCACAGCCTCACGCAGGACTGGCATACACCAGGCCAGCCCACTCCGCTTACGCTTACAGGGAAGGACAACAACACTACATGGCCCAGATTTTCATTGCAGTGATCTGCTGGTCACACCCTAGTTGTCAGTACGCCACAGCCACTCCCTCACGGCTAGTATACACCCACACCACACCCATCCAGCACAGGCGTCACAGGACACGTGACCCTGCCAATAAAAAAGACCGGGCGCACGTTCTCGACGCCATTTCAGAGTTGCTCGCACCGGATACACTGCGGCCGGCACAGGCACACCGGCACGGGACGGTGACTTTCGGTCCACTGAGGTAGGGGTACCGTAACTGCTGAGTGGGTGTGCAGCCTGTGGTGATGGCCCGTCCCGGCGGTCTGGACAGCTCAGGTTTTGTGTGCCCTGCTGGACTGCAGTGTAGGCCTGAGCCATCAGACAGCGCAGGCCTACCGCCACGTGGCGTCACCTCGCTGGTCACAGAGTTAATGGCACCGCAAGGGCTGAGCGGGTGTGCAGCCTGCGATGAAAAGCCTGGTGCACTGGTATGTCCTCTGCCATGGCGAAATCAAGACCCAGCACCAAATGTGAGACCTGGTGGCCTGCAGAGCGGGGCTGCATGATATGCAGGGTGCCGTGTCCGCGGGCCCCGGGCTTGGGGCTTGCAGCGGCACGCCCTCTTTTCTACACGCAGGTTGCGAAAGGTGAGCAGAGAGGCTTGTTAGTGCAGCAGCGGGCAGTCACCTCCGGGCAGTGGGAGCGGATGGGGTGCAGCAGCCTGGGTGCGCAGCGGCGGACAGTCACCTCCGGACAGTGGGAGTGGATGGGGTGCAGCAGCCTGGGTGCGCAGCAGTGGGCAGACAGCTCTGGGCAGTGGAAGTGGATGGGGTACAGAAGCCTGGTTGCGCAGCGGCGAGCAGACACCTCTGGGCAGTGGAAGTGGATGGGGTGCAGCAGCCTGGATGCACAAAGGCGGAACAGAGAATTAGGCGTGTGCAGTTGTATGTACTCTGCCATTACTGATTCCATACTACGTTTCAGATGAGTAAGCTTGAGGGCTCCACTATGTCCCGGCACGTGGTTGGAGACATACCAGTGACGGAAAGGTGAGCTGTGAGGGTTTTGTCCACAGTGTGGGCACTCACTGTCCCTCTCCATCTCTTCCTTTCTCTCCCTCACACTCTTTCTCTCTCTCTTCCTCTCTCTCTCACTCCATCTCTTCCTCTCTCTCACACTGTTTTTTTCTTTCTCTCTCTCTACCTCTCTCTCTCTTTCTCTCTCTCTCACTCTTCCTCTGTTTCTCTCTTCCTCTTTCTCACACTGTTTCTCTCTTTCTCTCTCTCTTCCTCTCTCTCGCTGTTTCTCTCTCGCTTCCTCTCTCTCTCACTCTTTCTCTCTTTCTCTCTGATAACCTCTCACTCTTTCTTTCTTTCTCTCTCTCTTCCTCTCTCTCACTCTTTCTCTCTCTGTCTCCTTTGATGGACGCATGACGCACAATCTTATCTTGCTTTTTGTCTAGCAGGCTGTGATTCACAGATTGACGGCCCCCCCCGACACAGACCTCCCGCCACGAGGCGATGACTTCAGTTCCACTGAGTTAGTGCCACCAGAGCTGAGAACGTGTGCAGCCTGCGATGATGCGTGGCCATTCTGCAATCAACACCCACTTTGAATTGTGAGCTCGGCTTGACCGCGTGTACGCAACGCCTGAGGCGGTTGCTTCGGCACGTGGTGGACCCTCTTAGACACACGCCGGTGGCGGAAGGTGAGCAGAGAGGCTTGTTTCCGCAGCAGCGAGCAGTCACCTCTGGGCGGTGGGAGTGGATAGTGTGCAGCACCCTGGGTGCACAAGAGCGGGCAGACACCTCTGAGCAGTGGGAGTGGATGGGGTGCAGAAGCCTGGGTGCACAGGAGCGGGCAGACACCTCTAGGCAGTGGGAGTGGATGGGATGCAGCAGTCTGGGTGCGCAGGAACGGGCAGTCACCACCGGGCAGTGGGACTGGATGGGGTGCACCAGCCTGGGTGCACAGCAGCGGGTAGACATCTCTGGGCAGTGGGAGTGGATGGGATACAGCAGCCTGGGTGCGCAGGGGCGAAACGGAGAATTAGGCGTGTGCAGTTGTATGTACTCTGCCATTACTGATTCTATACTATGTTTCAGATGACTAAACTTGAAGACTGCACTATGTCCCGGCACGTGGTTGGAGACACACCGGTGGCAGAAAGGTGAGCTGTGAGGATTTTCTCCACAGTGTCAACACTCACTCTCCCTCTCCATCTCTTCCTTTCTGTCACTCACACTCTTTCTCTCTCTCTCACTCTCTATCTCTTCCTTTCTCTCTCTCACACTCTTCCTCTCTTTCTATGTCTCTTCCTCTCTCTCTCTCTCTCTCATTCTTTCTTTCTCTCTCTCTTCCTCTCTGTCTCACTCTTTCTCGCTCTCTCTACCTCTCTCTCACACTGTTTCACTTCGATCAGTAGCAGCACCACCCCCCTCTTCCCCCAGCGCCTTGAGACCCTCGCGGGTATGTAGTGCGCTTTATAAGTGACATGATTGATTGATTGATTGATTGATTGATTTCTCTCTTTCTCTCTTGCTTCCTTGTATCTGACTCTTTCTCTCTTTCTCTCTCTCTTCCTCTCTCTCTCACTCTTTCTCTCTTTCTCTGTCTTCCTCTCTGTCTCACTCTTTCTTTCTCTCTCTCTTCCTCTCTCTAACTCTTTCTCTCTTTCTCTCTCTCTCTCTCCTTTCATGGACGCATGACGCACAATCTTATCTTTCTTTTTGTCTTGCAGGCTGGGATTCACAAATTGTCGAGGGATGACACGCCATACCTGTACCTACTTTTATTTTGTTGTTTTGTTTAAATAAAATGTTTTATATGTAAATCCATAGATGACTGAGATTCTTATTTGTCCAACCTCACATGCATCTTCTTTACTATAATTGTGCGGCATCAGCCAATTTGTTACGTTCCAGATGGCGGACAAGGGGCTGGTGGCGGGGGGTGTCGGAGCAGTGTTGGGTGTCCGAGCTGCATGATCGTTGGCTCCATTGCATCTGTTGTCATTCACGTGTGGCTCTGGGCTGGGCTCCCTTTCATATTGCAGGTTGTAGTCCGACTTTACACCAGCTCAGAGCAGGTGTAAACTTTCTGCTACTAACGCACCTTATCGCCTGTTTTGTACTGTCTTCGACGATCTTGCTGGTGGTTGAGACACTTGTGAAGTGATGTGTTTGCTGCTTTTTGCACGGGAACGCCTACTCTACATCTCATTAGCAATATTTGCCAGAGTCATCCGTGACAATGCTTTTTGAGGCTGCTATCGCTGGTAAACTGGTGATATGGGCTGTTTGCTCCAGCTTGTGAATGGTGCGTTAAATTTATCACCATTTTGGTTGCAATAAAGTGCCGTTAACTCGGTGATATGTCCTTGAGAATATACCCCTCGGTGTTTGAAAGACTTAAGAAGTACTCGAGTGCCGCGCTGAGAGCCGCGCACCCATCGCTTTCACAAGTTTGCTATGACAGGGCAGGAGAGAGCGAGGGAGAGAGACGGAGTGAGATAGCACAAGCAGCGCAAGGCCGCACAGGCACCTGGCTCCACATGCCAACATGTGTGTTTGCGTCGCCATCCGTGCACAGGCAATTCCCCCACAATGCAGCCCACACACATAGCAATCACAGAACATCAGCAATGTAGGCAATGTGGTACAAAACTCCCCTCATACGGGTTCTGTGTCCGGTGTGTGTAGCAGGGTGATGGCTGCATGGCTGTGTGCCCCTGACACATCAGACTGCATAGGTGATGGGGCTGCATCAGATGTCGTCCAGCACCTATGCAAAAACAATGTCTGGCTCACAGAGGCGGAGCTTGCCAAAGGGATACACCCCCGTTGCACATGCGACAGTCAGTTCTTCCCTGTGTTGGGACGAGGCTCATTGTGGCACACAAGTGGACAATCTTTATAACACACCTCACAGTTAGACACCAGTGGCGTGGCATAAGCTTTAATGGCATGTGTGTGTGAGTACGGACGAGGCAACGGCCACAACAGGCATGGACATGCTTAAGACACTTACACCCAGCATGGGTACATGTCGAGGGGCAGATGATGTTGGGGCTGAAATGGACAAGATTTATCACATATGGCAACGCTCACAGCCCACCTTGCCTTGCTCCCCAACAACTTAGATTTCCTAAGAACACCCAAATGCAAAGCCTCGCAGTACCACACCAGCCTTGACTGACATTGAAATCTACCTCTCAGTGTAAAAAATGAGACCACAAAGTGTGCACATAACATTTCTTTTTTTTTGTGTGGAGGATATGCCACAGCTCTGAGCAATGATTTGAATGTGTGTACAACATTGTGGGACATGGGTTGCTGTTTTCGTGGGTGTCAAGGCCATCCCATGTGGGGGTACCACAGGCAGGGGCTTCTATGTGTGGGCTGTGGATAAGTCGGATGGTTTATTTGGCGTCTGCACAGTGCCCAGTGTGAGGGGGCATGACTCACTGTAAGTGGGGTGTGCATTGTGCTCTGCCTCCGGGGTGCGGCAACTGTCTGCTCTGCGACAGTGATCAGGTGTGAGGGTCCGACAGGTTCACATGTCGTGCTACATCGCCATGTGTGTGCTCTCACCGAGCAGTGTGTCCGAATTGGCAAAGTTCCCAAACGACGCTGTGTTGCTCGGACCATGGACCTGCGTTGCCTTGGACAGGTGTGTGTGCACACGCGTTATTCCACACACATGCATCCAGAGCTCGACCGAAGGGAGACGTGTCCTCTGTTTTGGTGGGATATGTGAGCAATCCCCACTGTGCAACAAGTTGTTGGGCCATGTGCTGTGGGTGGCAATAGGATGTGGCTGCAGGTACGTAGTTACTCTTCCATGAATGCCCGTGCAGCTTCATGTGCAATGTGTTCCAATAGTACGTCGTTGTCGTGTTCAAGGAACACCAGGGTGAGCCAATCCATTAGGTGGTCCGGGCAGGTGTGCTCAGCCCATGCCGTCTCAACGATCCGCAACACAGCCCAATAGGGGAGCGCCTCGATGTGGTCACTGCACACGAGAAATTGTGCCATCTCCCATGCACAACTACCAATACATACGCAGTATGTCAAGGCATCCCATGTACGGCTGTCTCGGTTACACTCCTGTTTGTTATCCAACAGGGGCGCAAACACAAGTCATAGTCCAATTCATCAACAGTTGTGTTGGATAGGCAGACATCCATGGGACACTCGAATGTGCATGTTCGGCAGTGGAACCAGGGCTGGACACAGGTGACGTGGGCAATGCGGAAGCTGAGCCTCTAACTAATCCACATTCCATCTCTGTTAAGTTAATAACACATGAATTTTCTACTGTCACCCCATCTCCACTATTTCCAGACTGAGCATAATTTCCAAACGTGCCACATTCTGTTTATCTCGCCGGAATAGATATACAAATGGAAATTAACGCTACATCGAATTTTCAAAACCATACAGGGCCATATTCACAAGAATGGCGATAACATTATCACCGCTTTAGCTGCAGGAAACTGCCGCTAAAGAGGCGATAATGTTATCGCTGGTCTTGAGAATATGGCCCACAGTCTTTTACAGATGACAACTTACACTTTTTCTTTGTGAAAAACTCCTAAACATATATAAAGTACTTGTTTAACAACTAGTTACACATTATGCATATTTTAGAACCAATAAAACACCAGACTTTACTAACACTATGTTATTTAGAAATAAAAATACTTTCAAAGTTAAAAATATCGTTTTCAAATACTTAACCACTACTACAAAACACATAACACACCTTCTTAATTTCTAATTTACCTTCCTAGTTGGTATACAGATTTCAAATGTCACAAACGCATGCAATTCTTTTTTTGTCACACAGTACATGTAATGCAACGCTTTCATCAAGAATGGAACCAGTAATGGCACAATTTCCCTGTTGCTCCACACATAAATCCATGTAAAGAACAAATCAGAATAGTTCCTTATTTTTTTAGATTGCAAAACCTCTCTTTATTGGTTATTTTTGAACTTTCCATATAAACAGTTTTTTTAAGGACACATACAGGTGAAAAGTTCAAGGTATTGTATCAACACTTTCTAGAACATTCTACGACACGTGCAGGTTAAAAGTACATCATTTTTTTAAACCTACCGATATTTTTTTTTGCAACATTTTCCCCAACATTTAACGGCACGTGGAGGTCAAAAGTTCACCATTCTTTCAAGTTTGAACTGCACCGTCCAAATACAATTAGCAGGTGTGGTTGAGCTGAGCAAATTTCATCCTATAATATGTACTCCACGTATAAACTGCTTTTTTATTAACCAATCACAAAGATGCTTTTCATCAAAACTAATATACACCCTACTTTTTAGGACACAATACATTTCATCTCCCAATCGGTTAAAGTTTTGTATGTAAAAAAAAGTAGTTCCCCATGTTTAAACATATCTCTTATTCTACGAACGGACTGCATGAGCTACAGACATTTATCCATATATTCTAGCCATACCTTCAAAATGCTAGTGTGGATTGTAGGACATAGCTATGTTTTCTGGTGCAAGAGGTATGCAGAACAGAGACGTATTGACTTAGACCTAGGTTTACAAAATGTGCACATTAAATGGTTTGCACAGAGAGGATTGAAGTGGCACCAATTGCTCCCTTTGGTTAAAACCTGTTTGCATCTCCAACACCCTGATCTCATGATTGTGCACTGTGGTGGTAACGACCTAGGCACATTGACTGGGGTAGGTTTGGAAATGCTTATGAAGGACACCTTTGGACAATTGATGTTACTTTTGCCTCAAACTGTCTTTGTATATTCCAATAGATGCCAAAGACAGAAGTGGAAATGGTCAAACCAATTTTGTCATAAGATTGAAAAATCTAGGAAGAATGTCAACAAAGCTGTGTCTGCATACCTCAGAGACCATAGAATGGGGTCGATTTATAACAACAACATACGTTTTGATATGGCTAATATCTACAGAAGTGATGGAGTACACTTCACAGATGAGGGAAACCGAGTTTTCCTGATTAACCTGAAGCTGTGCATTCGCACTTACATGTAGCTCCAACTAATAAACACAAGGGCTCTTTTTAGAGCCGCCTTATATTCCCAATTTTGGCTCGCAGAGTGTCAGCTGCGGTTCGGCTAGCAGAGGGACACCTGCGGGCCATCGGGCAGGGTCGCAGAGGAAGAGCTGCGGCCCGTGGGCTAAGCTTGCAGAGGGAGACCTACGAGCCGTTGTCTCGCAAAAGCACAGCACCGTACTGGCTCGCAGAGGGAGAGCTGTGGCTTGACTCGCAGAGGGAGACCAACGGGCCAACAGGCCTGCTAGCAGACACACAGCTATCAGTTAACGGGCTGGCTTGCAGAGATACAGCTGCGAGCCCTCCGAGCTGCAACCCGACGGGCTAACTCGCAGAGGGAGAGTAACAGGCCGACGGGCCTGCTAGCACAGACACAGCTACGAGCTAACGAGGTGGCTCACAGAGGTAGAGCTGTGGGCCCGACGGCTCGCAGACACAGAGCTGCGAGCCGACAGACTGGCTTCTAAAGGCATAGCCGCGAGCTGATGATGTGGGGAGAGGGAGCGTAAAAGGAGTATCTCGCACAGACAGACCTGCGGGATATTTTCAGTATTGCCTCGCAGAGGTAGAATTACGGATCCGATGCCTTTTAGAGGGAGAGATGTGAGCTGACGGACTGAGTCACAGAATGGCTCACAGCTCGCAGTCGCAGAGCTGCAAGCCGATGGACTGGCTTCTAAAGGCATAGCCGCGAGCTGGTGATGTAGGGAGAGGAACCGTGAAAGGGGTATCTCGCACAGACAGAGCTGCGGTATATTTTTAGTGTTGCCTCGCAGAGGTAGAACTACGGACCTGATGCCTTGTAGAGGGAGAGTTGTGAGCTGACGGACTGAATCACAAAATGGCTGCCAACACTTCCTAGTTTCATCAGTTCGCAGCCAATGAGCCGCAAGCTCGAGCTTGTAACGCTTCAGCCAATCAGATGTCAGAATTCTTAAATATCGATATCTGGAAAATTTGATATTTCTCTAAAACTACTGAACGGATTTACCCGATTTAAACAAAAACGTGCTTTCTGGACCAAGACCTTTCTCTGTGCCAAATTTGGCGTAATTCTGTTCAGCAGTTTGACCTGTAGCCTTGTCTAAAGTTTCCTATGGAAATTGCATTGAGAAAACACGTTTTGGGATCCCCCTTTTTTCTTAGCCCCCCACTTGACGAATCCCCCCAAACTTTTAGGATAGGAGCTGACCTGAAAAAGGAACATTTTGGAAAATTTCGTAAAGATTCGTCAAACGACGCCAAAGTTATAAGCACATCAAAAAGGCTTTTCCTATGGAAATGTGTTCCTAACTATAACTACCTACTGGTGACCGCCAGTAGGTAATATATATATATTGTTTCGTGTTCCAAGGTATTGGTTTTTCACAGGCAGACCCCAGGACTCGGCCGAGCAAGTGGCCGCTGCGATCTGCAGTCCGTCTCTGTACGGGGACGCAGGATCACTGTACCTGTTTGTCACGGCCCGGTTTGGTTCCCGTTCTGGTGGTTTTGGCGTTGGGGACTCAAGGCAGCCATCAGCACCTTCAATATGGGACTAACTCTGCATACATTGGCCCCCTCCCTCCCTTGCTGGGCACATCGACGTTCAGGGCAGATAAAAGCAGCTCCATAACGGACACTTACCCGAGCAAAGCAAGCTGGGATTTGCAGTCCCCCAGTATCGGACCACAGCTGCAAGGAATAACTAATGGAGCTTGCTATGTTCCAGCCAATAGAAATGCCGTAGGAATTACAAAGGAGGGAGTGAGTGACGCCCAGTGGAAAGAGGCATCTGACGAAGGCAATCGCCGAAATGCATTATGCCTGCCACGGTGAATAAAGGTCTGCCAAGTAGTACCCCGCTGTGTCCTCTGGTCTTTCTTTTGATGGACTTCTCTGCATCTATTCACGCGCTGGCCAGTAGCGCGTTTACAGAGGACCCGTCATACAAGCGGCCTGTGAAATTATTGGCTAAGTGTTTCGCGTTCCAAGGTATTGGTTTTTCACGGGCCCACCCCAGGACTCAGCCAAGCAAGTGGCCGCTGCGATCTGCAGTCCGTCACTGTACGGGGACGCAGGATCACTGTACCTGTTCGTCACAGCCCGGTTTGGTTCCCGTTCTGGTGGTTTTGGCGTTGGGGACTCAAGGCAGCCATCAGCACCTTCAATATGGGACTAACTCGGCATACATTGGCCCCCTCCCTCCCTTGCTGGGCACATCGACGTTCAGTGCAGATAAAAGCAGCTTCATAACGGACACTTACCCGAGCAAAGCAAGCTGGGATTTGCAGTCCCCCAGTATCGGACCACAGCTGCAAGGAATAACTAACAGAGCTTGCTATGTTCCAGCCAATAGAAATGCCGTAGGAATTACAAAGGAGGGAGTGAGTGACGCCCAGTGGAAAGAGGCATCTGACGAAGGCAATCGCCGAAATGCATTATGCCTGCCACGGTGAATAAAGGTCTGCCAAGTAGTACCCCGCTGTGTCCTCTGGTCTTTCTTTTGATGGACTTCTCTGCATCTATTCACGCGCTGGCCAGTAGCGCGTTTACAGAGGACCCGTCATACAAGCGGCCTGTGAAATTATTGGCTAAGTGTTTCGTGTTCCAAGGTATTGGTTTTCTCACGGGCCTACCCCAGGACTTGGCCGAGCAAGTGGCCGCTGCGATCTGCAGTCCGTCACTGTACGGGGACGCAGGATCACTGTACCTGTTCGTCACGGCCCGGTTTGGTTCCCGTTCTGGTGGTTTTGGCGTTGGGGACTCAAGGCAGCCATCAGCACCTTCAATATGGGACTAACTCGGCATACATTGGCCCCCTCCCTCCCTTGCTGGGCACATCGACGTTCAGGGCAGATAAAAGCAGCTCCGTAACGGACACTTACCCGAGCAATGCAAGCTGGGATTTGCAGTTCCCCAGTATCGTACCACAGCTGCAAGGAATAACTAACGGAGCTTGCTATGTTCCAGCCAATAGAAATGCCGTAGGAATTACAAAGGAGGGAGTGAGTGACGCCCAGTGGAAAGAGGCATCTGACGAAAGGAATCGCCGAAATGCATTATGCCTGCCACGGTGAATAAAGGTCTGCCAAGTAGTACCCTGCTGTGTCCTCTGGTCTTTCTTTTGATGGACTTCTCTGCATATATATATATATATGTATATATATATATATATATATCAAAACAAAACCCTTTCAGGCATAGAGTGATGAATAAATTATGCAAAAACAGAAGCAGAGAACTCTGGGTAGTTCTCAAGTTTAGGTGGAAAGCAGCTCCAGTAAGCACACTCTCAACACCAGCGACACTCTAAATTTGCTCACCTCAAATGTCTGCTTTTCTATCAAAGTTTTTAAGCATAGGATTAGCGCAGTGCTATCCACGCTGAGATAGAAAGGGACAAAGTCTTTTGCCATTTTTACAGCAAAGTCTTTAAGCATAGGATTAGCACAGTGCTATCCCTGCCGAGCTGTAAAATGGCCAAAGCCTTTACCACTCCAGGCACAGTATTACAGCTTTGAATTGGTAAAATACCATCCAAGCCAACCTGAAATGAATAAAAGCAACACCTGACACATGCTTAAAAACTTTGATAGAAAAGCAGACATTTGAGGTGAGCAAATGTAGAGTGTCGCTGGTGTTGAGAGTGCGCTTATTGGAGCTGCTTTCCACCTAAACTTGAGAACTACCCAGAGTTCTCTGCTTCTGTTTTTGCATATATATATTAAGCCTGGGCGTAGTTCGCGAAGTAGCGCTACGCGAAGCTACGCAAAGTGCAGTTCGCACTACGCGAGCTACGCGTAGCACTCCGCGAACTGCGTAGTGCACTGTTCGCAATGATTGCACAGTGCCGGATGCTTGTCCGCACTGTGCAATCATTGAAAACGGCATCTTGCACAGTGCGAGCTGTCTTTTACTGCCGCTCGAGTAGATTTTTACTCGAGCGGCAGCTTTCTCAACGCGGACTGGTAGTTTCTCATCGCGAGCGGTCGCGAGCATACGCGACCACTCGCAATGAGAAACCTGACCTCCCGCGCTGAGAATCTCGCCGGGAGGTTTATTTTCCACGCTCGCGATCGGCAACTTGATGTTGCTGATCGCGAACGAGGAAAAGTCTCGCCGGGATGTCATTTTGCTTGCTCGCGGTCGCCAACTTGACGTTGAGGACCGCGAGCAAGCAAAATGACCGCTGCCCTACGCTACGCTACGCTACGCTACGCGTGTTTGCACTGTGCTACGTGCAATTCGCGTTGTGCGAAGTAGCGCAAACTTCGCAAACTACGCGAGCGTAGCGTAGTGCTTTGCCCAGGGTTAATATATATATATTCACTGAAAAAACCATAGGTTTTACAGACGTTATAGTTAGAAATTAGCATTTAAAAACCTTTGAAATTCACTGAAAAAACCATAGGTTTCAGGGACGTTATAGTATACTGGACATTTCACTCGTACAAAACCATAGAAATTCCACTGTTATAGTTAGTTCAGTTAACTATAACTCGCGCCCACGCAATGCACTGCTCCTGACGTCAAATATTACATCATTGATGGCATGGTCAGTGACATCACTGATGACATCACTGATGACATCTCAAATGACATCACTGATGACATCATCCACGTGATAATCTCAAAGGTTTTTTAAATGCTAATTTCTAACTATAACGTCTGTAAAACCTATGGTTTTTTCAGTGAATTTCAAAGGTTTTTTAAATGCTAATTTCTAACTATTACGTCTGTAAAACCTATGGTTTTTTCAGTGAATTTGAAAGTTTTTTTTAAATATTAAACTACTATTCTGCTATTTGTCATTAGTACTGTTTTTTCTGACTTTTCCACTACAGAAAAGAAAATAAACTGTAAAACTGATGTGTAATGTAATATATTTCACAAATTACAGTGTTACTTATCAAATAATACAACATAATTTAACAGTTTGAAAACATATTTTTCTCCCTTTTTCTGCTGTTATCAGATTGTACTTAACTTCACTATTCACAGTGATGTCAGTGTAGTATCATCATAAACAGCTGGGGAAAAAAACAATCTACCAGATTGTTAAAAATAAACAAATGACTAATTCTAGGAAACACAATACCAAATAAACACAAATAACACATCCAATACTATTTCCAATTTTTGAATCTTGCCTTTACTGTGTAGTTTCTGTTCACATTTTTCCTCAAGGCCAAATAATGTGTGGAAATTTGTTGGGGGAATCATCCAGTATCAATTCCTTAAAGCATCTTCCCATTTTCCCTCTTGGCCGAATAATGTATCTAAAATTTTTGTTTCAAAAATATCAAGTATGAGTTGGGTAATTCATAAGGCAATCTCGGTTTAATTAAGTGTGTATCGTTGCAGGGAATCCAACCATTTTTGCATTTTAAATATACAGTATAATGTCCACATGTGGTAGTAGCTCCAGCATGGAAAACAATAGCCAGTGTTGTGAAAGTTCTTCCAGAAATAGATACTTGACTAGCAACAAAATTTTTAATTTTCGTTTCCACTTTTCTTCCATTTGTTCTACAGCGTTGTAGCATTAAAATTAGATATTTTCCATATCTTTCTAGGCATAATGTAGATAACATTTCTGATTGACAACGAGAACATTTCATATCATGATTTGCTTCTTTTACTAATTTCGGAAAAGGTACAGATTTGCAGTCAGGTATTGTTAAATATAGAAATCGTTCTCTGTCAACTATAGTACTTGAAGTTAATGAACACTGTTCACATTTGTGATCCCATTTGTAACTGAGTCCAAATAAACTCTCAATCTGGATTCCTTCATCTTCTAATACTCCAAGCATAACCATCAGAAACTCTTGTGCATCTTGTTGTATATTAGGACTGAACGTTAAAGATCCAGTACATGTATCCAAGAGTTGTCGAATACCAGAAGCAGTATGGATCTTACTTCTGTCAGTTCTCAATTGTTCAAATAAAGTATAAAGTGCAGAACATAATCTTTTTTCCTGACTTTCCATAATTTCACCATAAAGATCTTCTAGATAAAATATAACGTTTAGAATAACATTACCATAGCAGTTGACACCAGAAGCATTTTCTAATTGGTATCCCACAACATCATCACTTGTTTGTATTTTCTGTTTCTTTGCATCTTTTCTTTTCTCTTGAATGTTTTTCTGCTTTTCAACCACACTTGATTCATCAACATGTTTGCGTTTTGAACACACAGCACGTTTTTCATAAATAGGATATTCACCTAAAGTTGGTGCATAAAGTCTTCTTAAACGATTATATTCTCTTACACAATTTACATCAGCACTAACCTTGTTTTCATCAAAATCAATTAAATACAAACCAGACAATGTTCTAACTCGAGATAATGCAACGTATGCCATTCCCTCTTTAAACACAGTTCTTCCAACATTTACTAAAGCATTATCTACACTTAAACCTTGAGATTTATGAATGGTTATTGCATATGCTAAACAGAAAGGAAACTGTTTTCTACGAACATACAAGTCTTTTACCAGCAAAAAACGTACAGCACAACGCCCAATTTGTTTCACATCTGCAATCTAATCAAATTTAATTTTCAAGAATTCAATTGCATTTCTGTTTTGATATTTTACAAATTCAACAACTTTCCCTATTGCTCCATTCACTAAACCTTGTTCTATATTCAAATTATGCCTCAAAATTACCCGACAGTTTATACATACATCTAAATGTTTTTCTAAGCCAGCAGTTTTTGATACAGACTTTTCCAAAGAATCCAATTTAGTCTGTAGTTTATTTGAAAGAAGAATTGTTATTCCTTGATGCTCGATTTTATCAATAGCTTCAATGTGAACTATTTCTTGATTTTCCAATTTCAGAAGCTCTTGATTAAATGTATAACACTCTTCCAGTGTAGGCATTAAGCAAAGTATAGACTTTTTTTCTGCACTGTTCTTGTACAGTACTGCTGCTCGTGTGTTTTCAGTTGTAAGCAAGTTCTTTAGTAGACGACTTTGTAAAGCTTGTTTACCATGTTTGCTTAGAACACCAATTCTTACATCTTTCAGAATATTTCTATAATCTTCATCACTTGCTTGTCGCATATTCTGAGTGAGTTCTTTATATTCAAAATTTAACCAGAGATTCACATTTCCAATACTTCCCAAAGATTTCCTAGTGTCTTCATGTAGAAGCGTTTTAAAGACTGGTTCTCCTTTTACAGGAGTTAGTTGTAGCAGATCTCCAAATACAATTAAATGTTTTCCTCCAAAGAGAACGTCGTAATCTGTTTTTAATACCTGTTGCATTCTTAAATGCACGAAAGCAAGCATTAAGTTTGAGACCATGCTCACCTCATCAATAATTAAAATTTTCATCTTCTTAAGAACTCTTGACACTTCATAAGAAGCTTCTCCAGACAACTTCTGATATTCTAATTTATTATCATGCTCAACTGGTAACATTAGTAATCTATGCAAAGTAATTCCTTTAACATTGTGCGCAGCTAATCCAGTTGAAGCTGTTACTACACAAGATAAATGTGAACCAGTAGTTTTTTTAAGATAACTGGTCAAAACTTTAATTAAAAACTTTTACCCGTTCCAGCTTGACCACTGATGTACATCAGAATAGGTTTAAATGATGAACATACACATTCTTTTTTTCATGCAACAAACCATGTTCTATCTGTTCTCTCACTTGTACATATATTTCTTTCTGTTCAATATTTACTTGTTCTTCTAACTTTTCCAATGTAATATTCTCCTCTTGTGCTTGTTGCATTGCAATTTCCACTTCATGCATAGCAATCGCTGCTTCATTTTCCACTATTGGTTGTCCAAGTGGATCTTGACTACATGGACCAGAACTTTGACTATCTTGAGAACTTTCATTTGCAACTTCAGCTGTAATAGTCTTTTCCTGTTCAACTTCATCATTCATCATTTTTAAATATGTAGGGAAAATTGAACATGCAATGCTATGTTTACATGCATTAAAAGAATCTTCGTAGCAGTCGAAATCTCCAAGTAATTCACTTTCGCTACGCCATGGTTTGAACAGTTGGAGAAGTGCTAAATAGTAAAATTCTCGCTTGTCTGCAGTTTCACAACTGAGGGGCCAATTCCGATCTCGGTCGGAGGCGTACCCAACACCATTCGGTCGGGAAAAAAGCCATGCGAAAGCCTGTTTCCCGACCGATCCGTACAGCACACCGAACGAGTAAGTACGATGCGCACAACAGCAAAGAATCCGGCCGAGCCGTACTCACCCACACCAGGTCCTGTTCCCCGACCGAGGCGAATCCGGAAACGCCGAATCGAGTCGCACGGAAGGAAAAATGCAGCCCCGTCCGGCCGGACAAGTACGATGCGCTTTCCGTACGCGCCGAACCCGTCGCTACGCACGGCACGTCAAAGCATCCGGTAGAGGCGCACATAAGCTCCGATTCGCGCCACAACACGATCCACGGCTCCGAGACGAACACGGCAGCGATGAGGACGAGGCGAAGCGACGAGGACGAGGCGAAGCGACGAGGACGACGCGAAGCAACGAGAAGGACGAACGACACGAACCAACCATGAATCCCTTCGTCCCGATCATACCAATATTCTACATTTACTACCGGAACAGGCACGGACGCGTACGGCGCAGAAGGTAAGCCAGACACCAACCACGAAACACATACAACACGTACATGACACATCACACACACAGAGGGATGCAGAATATACTTACACCAGCAACAGCAGCACCATAGGGGCGGGATGCCCATCACCAATGCCACATATGCACACAGGGGCCTGAATGCGCACCACCACCCTCACCCGGGGGGGCAGGATGCCTACCACTACTACCACCCTCACCCAGGGGGGGCAGGATGCCTACCACTACTACCACCCTCACCCAGGGGGGGCAGGATGCCTACCACTACTACCACCCTCACCCAGGGGGGCAGGATGCCTACCACTACTGCCACCCTTAGCCAGGGGGGCAGGATGCCTACCACTACTACCACCCTCACCCAGGGGGGCTGGATGCCTACCACTACTACCACCCTTAGCCAGGGGGGCAGGATGCCTACCACTACTACCACCCTTAGCCAGGGGGCAGGATGCCTACCACTACTACCACCCTCACCCAGGGGGGCAGGATGCCTACCACTACTACCACCCTCAGCCAGGGGGGCAGGATGCCTACCACTACTACCACCCTCAGCCAGGGGGGCAGGATGCCTACCACTACTACCACCCTCACCCAGGGGGCAGGATGCCTACCACTACTACCACCCTCACCCAGGGGGGCAGGATGCCTACCACTACTACCACCCTCAGCCAGGGGGCAGGATGCCTACCACTACTACCACCCTCACCCAGGGGGGCAGGATGCCTACCACTACTACCACCCTCACCCAGGGGGGCAGGATGCCTACCACTACTACCACCCTTAGCCAGGGGGGCAGGATGCCTACCACTACTACCACCCTCACCCAGGGGGGCTGGATGCCTACCACTACTACCACCCTCACCCAGGGGGGCAGGATGCCTACCACCACTACCACCCTCACCCAGGGGGCAGGATGCCTACCACTACTACCACCCTCACCCAGGGTGGGCTGGATGCCTACCACTACTACCACCCTTAGCCAGGGGGGCAGGATGCCTACCACTACTACCACCCTCACCCAGGGGGGCAGGATGCCTACCACTACTACCACCCTTAGCCAGGGGGGCAGGATGCCTACCACTACTACCACCCTCACCCAGGCGGGGCTGGATGCCTACCACTACTACCACCCTTAGCCAGGGGGGCAGGATGCCTACCACTACTACCACCCTCACCCAGAGGGGGCTGGATGCCTACCACTACTACCACCCTTAGCCAGGGGGGGCAGCATGCCTACCACTACTACCACCCTTAGCCAGGGGGGGCAGGATGCCTACCACTACTACCACCCTCACCCAGGGGGGCAGGATGCCTACCACTACTACCACCCTTAGCCAGGGGGGCAGGATGCCTACCACTACTACCACCCTCACCCGGGGGGGCAGGATGCCTACCACTACTACCACCCTCACCCAGGGGGGGCAGGATGCCTACCACTACTACCACCCTTAGCCAGGGGGCAGGATGCCTACCACTACTACTACCCTCACCCAGGGGGGCTGGATGCCTACCACTACTACCACCCTTAGCCAGGGGGGCAGCATGCCTACCACTACTACCACCGTTAGCCAGGGGGGCAGGATGCCTACCACTACTACCACCCTCACCCAGGGGGCAGGATGCCTACCACTACTACCACCCTCACCCAGGGGGGCAGGATGCCTACCACTACTACCACCCTCACCCAGGGGGGCAGGATGCCTACCACTACTACCACCCTTAGCCAGGGGGGCAGGATGCCTACCACTACTACCACCCTTAGCCAGGGGGGCAGGATGCCTACCACTACTACCACCCTCACCCAGGGGGGCAGGATGCCTACCACTACTACCACCCTCACCCAGGGGGGCAGGATGCCTACCACTACTACCACCCTTAGCCAGGGGGGCAGGATGCCTACCACTACTACCACCCTCACCCAGGGGGGCAGGATGCCTACCACTACTACCACCCTTAGCCAGGGGGCAGGATGCCTACCACTACTACCACCCTCACCCAGGGGGACAGGATGCCTACCACTACTACCACCCTTAGCCAGGGGGGCAGGATGCCTACCACTACTACCACCCTCACCCAGGGGGGCTGGATGCCTACCACTACTACCACCCTTGGCCAGGGGGGCAGGATGCCTACCACTACTACCACCCTCACCCAGGGGGGCTGGATGCCTACCACTACTACCACCCTCACCCAGGGGGGCAGGATGCCTACCACCACTACCACCCTCACCCAGGGGGGCTGGATGCCTACCACTACTACCACCCTCACCCAGGGTGGGCTGGATGCCTACCACTACTACCACCCTTAGCCAGGGGGGCAGGATGCCTACCACCACTACCACCCCCACCCATAGGATGGACAATGCATGACACAACCAGCACACCACAACCTAGGGAATGCAAGAAGAAGACATCCCCCAACACCATGACAAGCGTGTGTAGACTGTGTCAAATGCCTACAACACCGAACATGACTTTGAACATACAATGTGACCCCTAGCACATGTGCCACACAAATATGTGTGTGGCACCCACAATGCAAGCAGGCCATGACCATTGTGGCAATGTGGTCCAAACCCCCATCATCACAGTGACCAAAATGTAAGTGTGGGGTCCATAGCTGCAGCACATTTTGAACATTGTGGCAATGGGGTCCAAACCCCCATCATCACAGTGACCAAAAGGTAAGTGTGGGGTCCATAGCTGCAGCACATTTTGAACATTGTGGCAATGGGGTCCAAACCCCCATCATCACAGTGACCAAAAGGTAAGTGTGGGGTCCATAGCTGCAGCACATTTTGAACATTGTGGCAATGGGGTCCAAACCCCCATCATCACAGTGACCAAAAGGTAAGTGTGGGGTCCATAGCTGCAGCACATTTTGAACATTGTGGCAATGGGGTCCAAACCCCCATCATCACAGTGACCAAAAGGTAAGTGTGGGGTCTATAGCTGCAGCACATTTTGAACATTGTGGCAATGGGGTCCAAACCCCCATCATCACAGTGACCAAAAGGTAAGTGTGGGGTCTATAGCTGCAGCACATTTTAAACATTGTGGCAATGGGGTCCAAACCCCCATCATCACAGTGACCAAAAGGTAAGTGTTGACAAAGTAAGAGGTGCAACTGCCAAACTGCATGGATGATTCCTGGTCACAGAACAACAAACACATCAGTGGCAAAGTAGTGTATGTGTCCCATTGCAACATAAATTGGGGGAGCCAAATCCTGCAGTGCAAATAAGACATAACTTTGGCCATGTGCAGACAAACAACACCCATGGGGGCTGACACCGTCAACAATCATCAATGACACAATGACAGAAGTGACCATCCGAATGCAGACCCACATATTTTCACCAATGGGCACACACATGCAGATACCCTGTGGAGACTGCAGATGTGAGGTGAACAGATACCATACCATGGCAGCAATGGGACACACAACCCATGATCATTGTGCTGACCGATGACCTAGGAGTCCCAGGGATAGCAGGGGAAACCCACCAAACTACATACAGCCAATGGCACACCCAAGATATGCCAATGCAGTGGTGCAGATGCACAAACACAAACAGGCAGACCCACCCTGCACATCATACACAACAGGTGAGGGTGGGGGTGCCAGTGTCCCCAGGCAGCCACACAACACATGAGGAGACATGAATACCAATCATACAGATGTGCATACAGTGCCACACAAAGGTAACTCATGGATCCAAATTCCCTATGTGGGCAAGCAGGCATTGTCAGATGAGAGGGAGCACAAATCACACATGTCACACAGGCACGTAGGGACAGCAACTGACACAGCAAGACACAGACACACCACAGCACCACCCCCAGGGCCCCCACAATGTGGTGACCCTGGGCTGCATTACAATCCCACTGTGATGACAAAGCTAAATGTGGTTCACACTGTGAACCACAGTCATGTGTACTGAGCAACTAACTACCATCACACCTACACAAGCACAAATCAAACAGCATGGCCAGTGAGCCAAGGCCAACATGGAGGCAGGGGCCTAGCCGGGCAACAACTCTCATCTGCACACACTCAACACCACACCCCTCGACCTCCAACAATGTGCAGCAGTGAAGCACACATGCACTGGTGACATTGCACATGCACCCATGACTATTCCAGGGTGGTGGGTGGGAACCAAGGTGCAGAAACACATCACACATGGACACTCAACAAGACTCCTGAATGTCTGACACACTGCACACTACGCCGTACATGGACATGACGGCAATACCACACCAACCAATGGGATCATAGCCACAGTCACACACCAATGAAGAAGCCAAGGTCACCCACAAAGAACACACATAGACAACAACCAACATTGCAGCCCGGACCCTGAGGAGTGCCAGCAGTCACACACACAATGTGTCACAATCACTGAAAGATAACACAAACTGGAAATCACATGACAGGGGCAAACAACAAGTGCCAAGGGGAAACCTGACTGTGACCCAGCTGCGTCTGCACACAAACTCAGCCCTGACAGCAAGCACACCTATGGGTGACACCCTGATGACCAGTAATGTGCCATGCACCCACATCACAGAGAACCCAGGGAGAAGACTTTGGGGGAACATAGCTCAACTCAGCTAGCATCACAAACAGGTACAACACTAGGGATCACAGCATGCACAGCTAAACGGAAGTGAACACACAGACATGCACATACAACACATACCTTGGGCACAGGCAATGTCACAGGAGTACACACTGCCATGAGGGGACTCCACTCCTGTGTGAGGACAGCTGTGCCATATGTTGCCTCAGTAGGGCCCCACCATGTCAGCTGAGCACTTGGTCACACAATCAACAATTAGCACCAAATGAGGGCTCCCGTCACATCAGCCTGGTCATGGAAGTGCCAACGGAATAATCAGCACAGATCCAACACACTTGTATAGCAATGTTGCACTGACAACACAGATGAGTCCTTCCCCATTGATGCCCAAACCTGCATGTCCAGTGGAGATGGCCACACGGTCAGGGAAGTAGACGAATAGAACAATGGCAGGCACAACAGATGTGCAGGGGTGGAAGCCACAGATGTGAAATTGCCAATCTAAGTAGGAAATCCCATTGCCAAATACTGAACACATGACACCCTCAGATGCTGCTATGGATGACATGGATACACCACAGGATAGGACACATTCCCCTGGACCACATGGGTTCCTGCACAGTAACACTTCATTATCATGAGACCAAATATCACCATCACTGCAGCAAGTGCATAGTTAGCATCATCAACATCATGTACATCAGAAGCAAAAGCACTAGAGAACAGAAAGTTGCTTTATTCAGCATATGTGGCATTAAAAGTAGAAGTCCGGTAGAACATAAACAAAGGCCAATGGCCAGTCCATCAACAAAGTCACAAGTGGGTGACAGTGGCAGATGCCACCCTACACATGCCTGCACAAAACCAGGGACAATCCACTAGGAGGGGCAACCGAGGGGGTAGGCCAGGCACCGCAGGGACAGGATCAGGGCTCACCAGGAGGAAGCAGGGAAGGGGTGGTGGGTGCTGGAGAGCCACTGACAACTGCAGTGGAGGTGTCTGACATGGTGTGTGCCGGCACAACTGGGGGCATGGCTCAGATGTTGTGGGTGCCGGCACGACTGCAGTGGACCCTGCAGATGGAGTGGACAGGTCCGCCACTGCAGTGCCCAAGTCAGACAGGGTGGTAGTGGACTCCACTGCAGTGCCTACCACCAGGGGAGGAGAATGGGGAACAGGCAAGGTGGGCTGGACAGAGGGGAGGACACCCTCACCACATCAGTGGCACAGACAAGCGCAGCGGGGGTGTTGTTCCGGGAGAGCAAGTGGCAGGGGAGAAGGCCAGAGCCTCTTGGGGATGGTATATCTGTGGGTGGGGAACCTGGGGCAGGGTGTGGTGGGGGCACCTGTGGAGTGGGGGCCTGAGGGATGGAGGAAGGAGACCTGGTGCTTGAGCTGCAGGGCGGCGGTGGGGTCTTGCTCTTAGCACTCCGGGGGACTTGCGGGTGGGGGCCTCAGTCTGTCTGCGCCTGGGGGAGGGTGTCCGGGGGCGAGGGGCACTCTGCTCCGTGTGGGGGCTTCCTCTTCCCCCTGGATGCTGGGGCAGCTGGATCGGAGGGGAAGAGGCCGAGGTCACTGAGGAAGAGGCGCTGGGTCTTTGGGGTTGCAGGTGAGGCAAGGGAGGGTGCTTTGGAGGGAGAAGCAACTGAGGACTGCGCAGTGCCCGTGGATGCGTGTGTGTGTACCAGGGCCCCATCCCCTGTGAGTCTGGTTTCAGTCCCCTGACTGTGCGTGCGTGTGCGTTTAGTTTGTGGTGTGTGTGTCTGTGTGCTGGACGTGTGTGTGCTGGTGTGTGCCTGTGCCGGTGTGTGTGTGCTTGGGACGGGTAAGGTGCTGGGGAGTGTGGATGGAGCAGAGGCAGGAGGGGTGAGGGACCTGCTGCCGTCAGGGAGGAGTCCATTGACCTGTTGCCCCTCTGTAGGTCAGACATGCCCGATGAGATGCCCTCCATGAACGACACCAGCTGAGTCAACAGTGCGGTGTGCGCATGGAGGACACTCAGCATGGCTGTCTGCCCTACATGGAGCTGGCGAAGGAGGTACACAGACTCCTCACTCAGGGCAGCAGGGGACACAGGGGCATGGGGTGCGGTGCCTGGGCCAAAGGAGACACGCTCCCGAACATGGGAGCCTCCACGGACCTGGGGAATGGGAGCCGATGGGAGGGCAGTGGTGGTGCTGGTGGTGGCGGGGACAGCAACACTAGCTGGCGTGTGGTGGCTGCTGACACCCGCCTCCACAAGGGAGTCATCCTCTGAGTTGCTCTGGTCCTCAGCTGAGGTGGATGGTGCTGAGGACTCCTCGGTGTGGCTCCCCTCGCCCTCCGTGCCACTGGGTCCCTCCGACCACTCCTCGGCTGCTGACCCAGTCTGGCTCTCTGGCTCCTCCTGGTCCGTGGAGCTGTCCCCTTCCGTGGCCGTGGATGTATCTGCAAACAATGGGGAAACAGACAGACATCAGTCACCTGCACCAAACACACACACCACTGTGAGCACAGCACATTACAGAGCAAGCCCTGGCATCATTAGTTGTACATTGCTAAAAGTGCCCTAACTGAACAGGAGCAGCCAATTGTCAGTCTGATGCCAAGCATGGCACTCACATCCCACATGGCCTTGCACCCATCTGTCTGGTGTCTGTTGGATTGCAACACCCCAGTGTGGACACATGCACCAAGTACACAGTAGTTGGACAGTGCAGAGGACACGGTGTGGCATGTGGACATGCACACATCACAGCTCTTGCCACTGAGTCAGTACAGGTTTCCGGATGAAAGGGATGCCCAGAGTCAAATAGGAAATGCATGTGATGCATACCAGCGACAGACACCATGATGCACCCATGTCCTGATAGCCAGCGCCACTATGGTGTGCATGTAGCACATGTCACTCCCCTGCAGGACCACCAATAAGTTGACACATGCCATGGCAGAGGCATGACTTCTAAGTCATACATCACTGTCTCAGTGATGTATGACTTGGCAGCCAGACAACAACACTATGCACTGTGTCACAATAGTAGGTCATGGGGAATGCAAGTCCTGGAGCTGCACAAGTGCACATGTACATCCCCCACACAACACATCATCTTAACCCTCATCTGTCCAGGTCACACCTATTGGACATATGGGAGACCTGTGACACTACCCTTGGAACCTGAGCCCCTCACAATTTGCTGTGAATGGGGAAAAGCTGCCTGAACTTCACATTCGCATACCCCAGTCTGCACGGGCAGCTGATCAAACACCTATGTGACACACAAGTATCGTCTCCTATGGTCACATCTCCAGGGGCATGCTGAGCCCCTACCAAGAAACACCCCAGCAGTCCTGGCAACTAATCCACAGCACACTGACACAGAGGCAGACACCTGAGGGGTCAAATCACTGTGCACAATGTGTCAGCTGATACACGGGAGTGGGAGTACAGAGTGCATTGCATGGCCTGGAGTAGGCATGACTGTCCTGCTCCACATGAATGAGGGATGTGCCATGGACAGTGGATAGCTGGCCATGTATGTGTGACACACGTAATCTGCACACTCCTGGGGCCCAAACATTGTTCCCACCCGCTGCATGGGCGTGTGCCACATACCCCAGGCACATGTGGTGGCTCAGCTCAGCAAGTGGACCGCATATCAAAGCAACACGCAGATCACATGTCCAAACCCAGGCGTTGTGTGAACAATGGACCCACCCATGATGCCCACAACAGAGTTAGGGAAACAGATGCTGTCCCCCACCTTTAGTGAAGCAAACTGCAAGGACACAGTCCCAAGTGACACAATTCCCTGAATGTAAGGGCCACACCTGGGTATCAGATGAGCAGTGGGCAGTGCACAATAGAGGGGCATGGCTCCTGGACAACATGACTGCTGCACTGTGGCAGTTGAACCAGGCCAGAGGAGGGCACAAAGCATGTAATACAGAGTTCACAGTGCAGTCTTTGACTCACCCCTCCTTGCTGCTGTCTGGCCTTCAGCTGCCCATCCAGGTCTGGAAACACCACCGCCAGGATCTGGAGCATGTGGGGGTCAGGGTCCGTGTTCCGCCCCTCCTGCGAGGAGGCGACAGCTTCAGCTGGACCCGTGCAATCCTCCGGGTCCAGCCCCGAAGGTCCTGCCACCTCTTCTGGCAGTTGCGGATCCGGCGCTTGTAGACCCCCACGGACCGGACAGCCCGGACGATGTCCTTCCAGAGTTCCTGCTTCCGATGGGCATTAACCTGTCAGGATGACAAAGTGAAAAGGCCATTACCACACATGCAACATATCTGTGCATGACACAGTTGTATATACATGTCTCAATCACAGGGGCACATGATGTACACAGGCAGTGCAAAGCTGACCATGGACAGTTTGCCAGACGTCACTACATGGTATCATTGCATGGGAAGTAAAACCATGTTCAAATGCACTGTCACTGCACCATACATGTCCAGTGCAAGTCACTACACACTATGGGGGTGACAGCTACTCAGTGAGCCTGCTAGCCAGTGGCGTGCAGACTCTCAGCCTTGCTAGTCACACAAAATGCACATTCAGAAAGGCAGTGCACAGAACACTCACCTGCTCCCCTGGTGTCCCATACAGCTTGCTGTACTGTGGAAGTAGGCTGTCCAGCAGGGCCTGGTTCTCTTCAAGGCTGAAGGCTGGGGCTCTCTCCACAGTACGTGCCATTGCAGGGTCCAGAGGGGCAGAGACAGCAGCAGTGCAGTGGCAGATGTCGTCCTGGAGCATGTAGTGCAGGCAAGTGAGCTCTCAGGGGAATAGCCAGCAATATATATGTGCTGGAGAGGCAGATACTGTCCCTTGTGTCCAAAGTGATAGGTCCAAGTCGTTTGCATCTTCTGAATCTGGCCAATCCATGGAATAGCAGCACCAAAACACGCCCACAGCATCCTTCAAATCCTCAACTTCATGACATACATGATTTTGCAACATTGTTGTGGGTGACCAACTGAATTTCCAGCAACCGACTCGTTCGAAATTCGAAAACGCGTCCATTGCCAGGCAAGCCCATTGTCAATGGGTGCGCACCGATCGGTCCATTGCGGTACAACGCGCACAGGGGTACAACGCGTACCCGCACACATTGAATGCAATGGGCCGGCCGGAGGCACCGATCGGTCCATTGCGGTTCAACGCGCACAGGGGTACAACGCGTACCCGCACACATTGAATGCAATGGGCCGGCCGGAGGCACCGATCGGTCCATTGCGGTTCAACGCGCACAGGGGTACAACGCGTACCCGCACACATTGAATGCAATGGGCCGGCCGGAGGCACCGATCGGTCCATTGCGGTTCAACGCATCACTGTACATGTGACTGGCATATGTCAGCATGCCTGTCTCAGATGGACATATGCCAGCCACAGATAGCTCCCAGGGAGTGAGGGGCACACCTACATCACGACAGCCTGTCCAAACTTTATCCTAAGGCATGTAAGGATGCATTTCTTATTGTGTGTATGTTGGTGTACATGTTGTCCTGTGGGTGTCACCTGTGGGCAGCCCCCCCCAGGCTGTGCACGTGTTCATGGGGACAGGATCCTGGGTGTTACGTGTACATGACCACTGTGATGTGCAACTGTTCATATCTGTGCATGTGCCATGGTCACATTTCACAGTGGTGTATGTGTATGTCATGTCACATACCCGTGAGTCCCATGTGGGACGGTATGTTTGAGTCAGGGTGTCCCAGTGGCACAATAGTGATGGTCCTCCACAGTCTTTGTGCATGTAATGTTTACAATGTCT